>VXBX01008312.1:162345-184975 GCA_013400415.1 Scytalopus superciliaris
CTGGAACTGAGGGGGGTGGGGGGTGGGGAAGTGATTATTGTCATTGGAAGAAAGGGCAGGCAGAAACTCTGAAGGGACAAAGCCCAGCAGAACCTAATTTGGCTCCTGCCATAACAGACAATAAAAAATGTTTCTATAATATAAAACATCAGCAACAAGGAGAATCTCCATCCTTAATCCTTAGGTGGAGGCGAGGGGGAGGGTGAGGCAGGGAGAAGGGGAACACAGAGCAAAGGCTGAGGAAAAGGCTGGGATACTTAGTGTCTTCTTTGCCTCAGTGTTTAATAGTAAGACCACTGGCTCTCCGGGTGCCCAGTCCCCTGAACTGGAAGACAGAGACAAGGAGCAGAATATCCATAATCCATGGGGAAATGGTCAGTCCAGCAAGTCCATCCTTTGAACAGCACCATATGAACTAGGCTGTAGCACTAAGTGCTACATGCAGTTATTTCTTGAACCCTTCCAGGGATGGGGACTCAGACACTTCCTGGACAGCCTGTTTCAATGCTTAACCACACTTTCAGTGAAGAAATTCTTCCTGATGTCCAACCTGAACCTCCCCTGGTGCAGCTTTAGGCCATTTCCTCATATCCTGTCGCTAGCTGTCTGGGTGAACAGGCTGACCCCCACCTTCCTACAACCACCTTTTATATGGCTGTAGAGAGCAATAAGGTCTCCATTGAGATTCCTCTTTTCCAGGCTGAACAATCCCAATTTTCTCAGCCACTCCTCAGAGGATTTACCCTCTAGACCCTTCACTAGCTTTGTTGCCTTTCTCTGGACATGCTCCAGCACCTCAATGTGTTTCTTAAAATGGGATTCCTATAATAAAAACATCTCTATATTAGCACCTCTGTTGTCAGTACAAATCCAAAACACATCCCCATGCTAGCCTCTGTGAAGAAAATTGACTCTACCCCAGCTAAAATCAGCACAGGATATTTTCCAGCTTAAACAATTCTATGATCTGTATTGCAGTAAAAATCTGTGAAGTGTTTTTTGATTGCTTAATTTGTATCTTCATAAACATTCTTGATATTTCATATTTAATTATATTTGCTTGATATCCATGTGATAGAAGTCATATTAGGAGTGACTTACTGATCACTGGTATGATAAATAATCTAAGACTACCTTTACTGATAAGAAAATGCTTATCAGCCCTGTATGAGTGATAGAAATAAAGATGGATAAGTGACTATACAGCAGATTTACCTGCTTGAGACATAAAAAAACGGCACAGTCTGTAAGGCCCCCCACATCCTACCTACTGAAATGAGAAAGAGAACAGCCTTAACTGTGCTGCCATTCAGCAGAATCTTCATAGGCTGGAGAGACTGGTGGAGAGAAATGTAATGAAGTTTTACAAGGGAAGTGTAGGGTCCTGCACCTGGGGAGGAATAACCCCAATTACCAGTATAGGTTGGGGTCTGACCTACTAGAGGGCAGCTCTCCTGAGAAGGACCTGGAGGTTGTGGTGGATGACAATTTGACCATGAGTTGACAGAGTGCCTGGGAGGCCAGGAAGGCCAGTGGTACCCTGGGGTGCATCAGGAAGAGTGTGGTCAGCAGGTTGAGGGAGGTGATCTTTCCCCTCTACGCAGCCCTCTTGAGGCCACATCTGGAGTGCTGTGTTCAGTTCTCTTCTCTACAGTTCAAAAAAGACTACTCGAGAGGTCAGCAGAAGCCACAAAAATGATGAGGGGTCTGGAGCATCTCTCTTACGAGGAGAGACTGAGGGAGCTGGGCCTATTTAGTCTAGAGAAGAGAAAAGTCAGAGAGGATCTCATTAATGCATATAGATATCTCAAAGGCAAGTGCCAAGACGATGGTGTCAGACTCTTTTTGGTGGTGCCCAGTGACAGCATGAGGAGCAATGGCCATAAACTAAAGCACAAGTAGTTCCACCTCTGTTGGAGGAGAGAAGAGAAATTAGCTGTGGAAAGCAGCACAGATCTGTGCTAAGAACTGTTTGCTGTGTTTGTATGGACTCTTGCTATGTTAAGGACTGTTTTGCAGTTTGAAATCTGTACGAAGTTTGAGGATTTTATCATTCTCTTTATTTCACTGTGTGTCCTTGCTGGAAACTTCTATGTAACCCATCTGTGATTGGTCCCTGCTTGCAGCAGGGTAGCATTCCCTTGTATGGTATCACCTGGCTCTCTGTTCCAGTTTTGAAGAATCTTGCCTTGTATGGCTGGGTCTGCCCCAGACCCTTCCCAGAAACCTTCCCAGGGTGCTCCTGGGGTCAGGACCCAGCCCCCCGACCCTATTTAAGTTGTAGCGTTTTGAATAAAGCTCTCTTCCTCGTGCTCGCCTGGGCAGCACCAACCTCGCTCCCGGGAGTGGGTCCCTTTCTTTCTTTCCCTCCCCCACCTTCCCCTCCACATGAGGAAGAACTTTATGAGGGTAGCAGAGCACTGGAACAGCTGCCCAGGGAGGCCATGAAGTCTCCCTCTCTGGAGACATCCAGAACCTACCTGGACACATTCTTGTGTCACTTGCTGTAGGTGACCCTGCCTTAGCAGGGGGGTTGGACTGGATGATTTCCAGATGTCCATTCCAAGCCTAAAAATTTTGTGAACTTGGCTTCTCTGTCTGTTCTGTATATCACAGCAATCATAGCAAATGTGAGGTTAGAGTTGTGTCTTAGTTTTAACTGTTACCTTATAGTGTGTACCAGATGTCACATACATCTAAAAGAAGCATGACTTTACAACAGCTAGAGTTTTATATATCAGTTGCAGATAGAGTACTATCTAAAGTTATTTCTCCACCTAATTTTTCTGGTTGAATTTGTTTTGTTATATAGCTTCAGTTTAGGCTTTCAAATACAGAGGTAAATGGAAAATGGAACAAAATGAATCATGAGTTTGTGGAAAGAAGATTGCACTAGATTAACCTGATATCCTCCTCTAAGAAGATAACTGAACTTCTAGACAAAGAAATGAAATTGATTGTCTCTCTGAATGTCAGCATTTGACAGTTCCTCAAGTACCTAAGCTCCATCTGACTAGAATTCACCAGCTGAAGGCAGCTACAAAAAAAGGCAAGTTTAATGGAAGTCAAGTCTGAGAAAAATAAGAATTCATTAAAGAATCACTAATAGTAAGAATAAGGTGAAATGTCAATTATTGTGATGAAAGGGAATCACTTGCTGATAGTCAAGTCATTTTTTTAAAGAGGTTCTGGAACAGGAAGCATTAATGACCTTTGCACAAACAGTTTATGCCAAAGAATTCAAATGTTGAAAAAAAAAAGGGAATCACTGTCAAGGCAGACGAAAATTGAAATATCAGACAAAGAGACCTGGGCAATGTTCAGAACCACATGAATAGATATCGACTGAAATTTAGTAGCAGAAAATGTAGAATCAAAGACTATAGAATTACTGCTATATGCTGTGGAATGAAAAAATAATTTGAATGCCTTAAGGGCAGACCCAGACTTATCAGTGGCAAGAAAAAAAAATGAAATGCAATAAGTAGTTATATCAGGTGAAATATTTTCATTTCAGACAGAGTTAGTATCATTAACAATTGGGCTAGTCTCCAATGAAACAGCAATGGTAGGGATTGAACAGCAACTCTCTACTCTCTATTCTTCCCAGAGTATCATTACTGCTTTAACACTGGATACTGCTACTTTCCCATGACTGATCTGTAATTCTATACACTGACAGTCACTATTCCAGCATATCTGGTGTGCATGTATACATACATGTATATTTACACAATTATGGAGATGCACAGATTTGGCAGAAATGCAGAGAACCCAGGAGTACAAGAAAGAAGAGAAAACTCAAAATATTACACAGTCAGCTGATACTGTGGAACATAAAAAGTTCTCCAAGATACTTGCTGCAACACACTCTTACAGCACAAATTGGTTTGTGATATACTGCTTACAGTAAATGCCAATATGTGGAATGCAGCAAGTTATAGCTGGGACACTGAACTGGTAGATCCAAACCCCTCTATTGCCTTCTGAATATATTAACACCCCGTCTGTATTTCTTTAAAATATGTATTTGTTTAATTTCCATATATAAAAATAAATTAAGAAATTCCATTTTCATCCTCCATCTATCCGTTTGTGGATGGCTGTTTTAAATGGTATTGTATTCAAGATTTTAATGGCCTTAGGAAACTGAGAACTCTCTGACAGTGTCTCTTATGCCTAAAGTAATTTCCCTCAATTTTCACATGCTTTAATTGGCACTGGCAAAAACCTAGACTGACCAGGTGAGTCAGTCTTGTGCACATACACCACAGCCAATTCTAGTATCAAATACTTATTTGCAGTTATATTATACCCTTCTCTCTCCAGTTCAATAGGAGTATTAAAAGTATTGAACTCTTTTACCTTTACCATAGATCATCAAACAGTTTCATCATGACCCTATCAGACACAAACTTATTCTACAGATCCACTTTCATTCTAAAGCTCTAAACCAGCTTTGTTCTTTCATTTATACTGTCCTGAAATAACTGAAATATTAGGATAATACAAGCATATATTCCTACAAGTTATAAAATTAAACAAAACTCACTTCTTTATTCACAGATACTCTTGAAATGCCCTGCCTACATGTAGGTTCAAGACAACAGGAATTCCTTAAAACCAGAGCACACCACCATGCAAGCTCAAGCCCATAACTCATGATCAAACTTTTAAATAAGGACAGTAATGTCCTGGGTAGTTAAAAACAGTGAGATTGTCTGTGCCTGAGCACTGACAGAAATTTGTCTGGGCACTTACGCACCTCTCTTAATGTGATTGTTTCTTTCTTTCTACTACTTGAGATTTTAATAGTCTACGTATTTTCAGTGGATTCATATTTGTGGGTTGGTAGTGAGGTAACTGACTAAACTCCAAATCTTTTGGTTTGGAACACAATGGTTGTATTTATAGACAATTGTACTTTCTACCAAAAAGTTTCAAACTAAGTTTTCAGGTTGTTTTCAGTGATGTAGTGTCCATCTTTGCTATCATGCCTTTTTATGACAGAAACATACATTTTCTTCTGACAAAATTCCTTCTCTAATTCAAATTCTTCATTGCAGAATCCATTAAAGCTTGTCATCAGCTTGTCAGATGCTTAAAACCAAGCTTTTACAGCAATCAGTCAATGTCTTGAAATCAATTATGGGTAATCTAAAAATATTTTAAATTAAATGTGTCATTATTGCTTAGTCCAATTACTTCAATTGATTTTATGAAGGATTAAAAAGTTGGATTCAATTTCATTTAACTACACTTTATTAAGCAAATAACTAGTTTTTAAAAGTTTTGGGAAGGCAAAATTGAATTATTTCACCCAGTTGCCAATTTCATTGGTTATAACTAAAACCTTCACCTCCAAGGGTGATACACATACAGGTGTGACACAAAAGTATCAATTACGGTCAAACAGACACATGAAGAGAGTAAGGTCATCAATAGACATTTAACTTTGACTTTTTTTTCAATTTTTGACTTTGTTTCTCCTTGTTAGAAGGTACCTGGAACAGCTGTATTATGCCAAAAATGTGCTTAACTAACGCCCAAACCAATGTATTTAGCAACATTTAGCTGCTCTTTCAATAATTAGGCCTTTTTAATTTTTTTTTTTTTTTGGTGCTGGTAACTACTAAGTTCATCCAGTCCGTTCAGATCCACCTGGAAATTCATCTACACAATGCATTTTTATTACCTTGTAAGGAAATAAAAAGTAAATTTCCATAAAACTTTCACAAGTACCATTGATTCTCTTTAAAGGACAGGTGTGCAGAGCAACTCCTTACATCAGTTATTTTACCTCTTGAGCCGAAACAATTTGTTGGAGGCGACACCTCCAACAGTGGAAGAGCAGCCTCAGCAATGCAGATTTGTGAATGCCTGAACCCTGGAAACTGCGCTTTGATGCCACAGGACTGTTTACAATTTAAGAACTTTAACCTGTTTGAGGATTTTATAATGTTATATGGTTCTCCTTTGTTCTCCTAGATACCACATTGGGATTTTTCCACTCACATGGCTTGTAACTCACTCCCTACTGCCTCCTGCTGGCAGCAGGGTAATAACCCCTTATATGGCATATCCCTGCCCCTGTCCCCTCAGTTTTGGGGATTCTTGCCTTGTTTGGTTGGGACTTACCCAGACTCTTCCCCAAAACCTTCCCAGGGTGCACCTGGGCCCAGAACCCGGCCCCCCGACCATATTTGAGTTGTGTACCAGTTTGAGTAAATCTCTTTTTGGCTTGCACCTTTCTACCTCACTGCTCAGAGTGGTCTCCCTTCTTTCCACCCCCTACGTGCCCTCAGGATCACAATGATTTATTTAACTTTTTGTTTAAGAAAATGTTGAGGGTGAATTCAGTTTAAAATATATCACTTATCTCCCAGCACAATAACTGATCATTCCATCTTTATCCAGGCACAACTGCCCTTGATGTCATGGCAAACACTTCACAAAGGCTGCATGACCAGCTTCTTGCAGAACAAAAATAAGAATGGCTGTCTGCAGAGTGCTGTTAAACCTTCACCTGTGCAAGAAAATCTGTTACAACTTGTTCTATATCATGGTAATTTATAAAGCTACACCTTTTGTTTTCTTCCATTGTACAGGCAATAATTAATCAAAGGGGGTTTTCCCTTTCTCTCAGTCTTTCATTCCTTTCCTTGAAATTCTACTGAAGTATTTCTTTTAAATTTTCTCCTGACTGCTAAATATATATATAGCAATTTATTACAATTATAAATACAAATAAATATCATCAATACAAATAACTATTATAAAATAATTTCCTAAATTATAATTTTAAAACACAAGGCTTACATTTCCTAATATTGCATTTATCACTTGAAGCAAAACCCAGTATTTTTGTTGTTACAGTAACAAACACTAGCATTGCTGAAGGATTGGCCATTGTATCAAGAATGAACTGCAGTAAAAATTGACACAAGTTGGTGAGTGAACTAATCAGTGTAATGTCATTCCTCAAGTCAACATTCCTTTTTTTAAATAAAAAATTATTTTAAAACAAAAAAAAAATTATGAAGAAATCCCACATTAGAATGTCATCCTTAAGCTCTAAATCTGAAGGAATAGAATTCTGTAAAAAGCTGGAACTGGAAAGAACTAAATGACTAATAAATTGTGAACTTCGTTCAGTTCCCTGCTTGGTCAGTTGTCCAATCCAGCTGTAAAACCTAATACTCTGTAGTCAATTTAATTTTTGGCAACAAGGTTTCCTATTTGCAAAATGAAAAACTGAGTTATGCAGCTTGAGCTCTGATTCAGAAAATAAAAATCTGTAAAGGAAGTTAAACACAGGATTCAGCCTAGGCTTCAGCTACAGAAATTTCCATCAGAGCTAAGCTTTCCATGTTCTCCTCCACCTGCGGCACACGGCTGCTCTCTACCACAAGAAGCTGGGGCCTCACCCAGTGCTGGTTCAAGTCAGCAAAACTCTGGGCTTTGGCTTAGACAAACTCAACCATGGATCAGTTATACCCATTGACAAAGGTCATGTTGTAGTTTATAGACAGCTGAAAGGATTACTTCTCATTAATTTTTGGTACCTCAGAATGCCCAGATAATAAGTATTGTAAAATTGGATTTATTTCAAAGCATAGTGTATGCTTTTTCCCATTGGTCCTTCTTGCATTTGCTTTCTCCAGTGATTTATTGTATGCTTCTTCCAAGACTAATTATATTACGAAGATGGCTAGATTCCTGTTCAATGTCTGTCCATTTTCTGCTATATACTGGTGTTTTTTTTCATCCAGTGAAATATGTAAACATTAACTGCTAGTGTCAGCTGACTTAGGAATTTGGATTAAGGAAAATAAAAATTAATGATACTGCCTTAAATTTTCCTATTCTTGGTCAAATTTATGCTGGAAATTTTAGAAGTTAGGTTTTTGATGAGGTTGTAATGTAATGTACTTTTTGCTGGTCTAAGATCACACAAGGGAGGACTGACATGAGACCTGAAAAAAGAATGAACTTACTTGCCTGAGGTTAATAGTCACCTTCTGCATAAAGGTTTAGGTGAGTTCTAAAGTTGCTCTGCCATCTATCTCAATGCCAATTGGGAATGAGTGCATTAATATGCTATTCTGTATGGTATTTTTTTATTTTCGTATGAACTCCATTGAAAATATTCTTACTTTTTCCATATGTGCCTCTTATTTCTATAAATACTTTCATTTTTTTGCTCTTTTTGTCAAGTATTGCTATGCTTTGTCTAACATAGAATTACTAATATATTGCTTCAGTTCTTCCAACACATTTTATGAAGTTCTTAAACACTTTTTTTCCAACATTACTGCAATCTGGTGACATTAACGGTGAAGTTTGTCTTCACTGCTACATAAACTGCTAACAGTGTTTGCTTTTACTGTCCTAGCTTGCTTGTTTAATTAATCTGCAGTTCTATTTTAAGGTGAATGCTAAGCTTCCTAACATGTTGCTGGAACTGAATCCTCTGAATCATTTCTATTTGCTATAGTCCTCTCCCTCACAAACAATGTTTTAAAGATCCTTAACCTATTTTGGATGCAGTGAATTGTGCTGCATATAACAGTTTCTACTGGAATAACTGTTTATGTTCAGTAGTTTCTCTGCCATGCTTAGATATGTCATATGAAAGAGACAAAAAAGCCTGGGTTATATATATTTGTGAGTCTGAATTCAAACCATTTATTGCTTTATGAACACAATATCCTTCAGAGAGTATCACAAATAGGGTGTATGTCCTTGAGCCTTTTCCTTTTGCATTTTGAATTTCAAGAGAGTTGAAATAAATCTAAAATCATACACAGCCCTATATGGCTTCATCTGTTACAGACCTTGGAAGTGTCTCACCATCTCCTTTTCCAATACAAAACTTGATATTTAAGTAACCTCACCTACAAGGAATAAGTTCGCATCAGGCACACCTTGGATGCTGGGATTGTTATACTTAATTTCTCTTTCTTTTAACCTTCAAATTTCATTCCTCATTCATGAAAACAAATGCCAAGCAAGTTTTTTTTGTCCCCTGCATTAAGCCCTTTTTTTCAGTCTCTGACATCTTTTGACCAAAGACTTTGTTATGTTTTCCTTTTTGCTGTTGGTTTTTGTTTTTTTTTTTGGTTTTGGGGGTTTTTGGGCTTTTTTGGTTTTTTTTTTTGGTTTTTTTTTTTTTGGTTTTTTTTTTTTAAATGAGAAAACAAGCTCTAGTTGAAAATAAATCACAAACCCTTTCAAATACAGAGACACCCAAGTGTTAGGACTGATGTGACTAAATGAAGACCAGCATCCACTTTTGACTAGTCTCTCAAAGCTTCATTTTTAGCTGGTGGAGAGGAACAGGCACAGCTAGATCAGGACCAGTGTGTCATTAAGAGCAGAATATGCTTAAATAACCTCCCCTTTCCATCCAAATACTTCCAGTGGCCTAAAGTACCCTACTTCTTGTACCCTGGGCACTGTGTATCTATCTATAATTTGGCTCCAAAGACTTCCATGAAAATAAATCCCACATCTTAGTGATGTACAGGGAAGGGAAAGATGATGAAAAGGGAAAAATTCAGCTCCCTCTGTTCTGAACCTTTTGGTCAATTATTGGTTTTAAGAGTCTTGCCATGCTGGTGTAATAGGAAAAGCAGACTCTGCAAATCCTTGTGCACTAAAGGCAGGGAAGGCTTTTCCCAGCATTCTCTGTGTGTGCACGCACTGCTGCTTTCCATTCCCAGTGGTAGAAACACTTCATCAAGTCTCTGTGCAGAATTATAATGAAATTTAATTTGGGAATTCTCCATTAAATGCTGCTCTACACCGTAAATTAGGTTCTCTTGTTAAACAGCTAATTCGTAGTATTGAGTCACTATGTCCTGAAGGCAGCAGCACCTGAAAGCTTATAAAATTGGATGAAAAGTGAAAGAAGGAAAGAAATAGTATGAAAGACAGCCCAAACCAGACAGAAGTTTCACTGCTAAATTATAAAAATTACCTCCATTACTCACACTTCATTAAGCACACATTCTGATCCTGTCCCCACAACTCAGTCAAAAGGGTGAGAATGTGAAATGTACATGTACGTGTTCCCCTTCAGCACAGATGGCCAGTGACTATGTTCTTGTTTCATGGGATTTTTTTCATTTGTTTTACATTCCCCTCCTCCCTACGAGTTTGGGTAGTCAGACAAAATTCAACCTTTTCACATTGTTTGATGGACAGCATGTCTACAGTCTAATGCAATACCCAGCAAAGAACTTCAGAGAAACTCTTCATAGCACAAATTGCTGAAGGTCCTTCACTAAAGACTGAAAAGATATTGTGAAACTTTCCTGTTTCAAGAAACCCAAACCATTTTCAGTAGAAAACTGTTCTGATGGAATATTTCAAACCACTTTTACAATATAATGCAATTCACTCTGTATGTGTGGGATTCATTACAACAAGGATTAAAATGACAGCTTAGTGTCATATGAAGCATGCAGCAGGGGATTTGAGACTGAGAGCAGTTGCTGGACACCAGGCCAGCTGAATTGTACTTACTGCTGAGTTACAGTAATACATATAGCTTTGGAATAAAGGGACATGAGGATTAAGGGCTATCTTTCAGAAAGATTTAGTAATACAAAGATCTTATCACACAGAAAAACTAAAAATGGACTTACTGGGAAATTTATGAGTAGTGGAAAAACGGCAAAGCACAAATAAAAAGTAAAAATTCTTAGTTGTCATAAAATCCCATTACGCTCATACAGCACAGATGTTGCAAAAATGATAAGCAGGTGTTTTTATGTAGACTAAATTCTAAATGATCCCACTGTTATCAATCATCATCCTTCAAATAAATTCAATGGAAATTATGGTAACCAAGAAGAGATTCCTGAGAAAACAAAAAATCAGTTCATGCATGTAAAGGGTTAAACTGTACCACAGGAAAATATTTGTAGAAGTGACATGATAAAATCCCTAAAATTACCTTTCACACTTTAAAAGCCACAATATTGAGGGTCTGGCACAGGAAATCCAGAGGAATATTCTAAGAGGAAATGAATAATTCATGAATTCTGAAGCACACACGAGACAGATGATTGCAGAACAACGAGGTATCCAGGTGTGTTCCTGTCAAGTGCAGTGACATGAGCACACTGTAAATCTGCTGGAGAGAAGCATACGCTCATCTCCATCCCACCAAGACACCCTGTGAACTGGCTTCCAGAAGACATGTTCCTGTTCTAACATCAAAAGGATGCAAAGCTCAGAGAAGGAGACTGGCTAATAAAATACCTTAAACATTCACAGAATGGGAAATGCTCCCTGGCTCTAGCATGTACTAGAATTGACCTTAAAGTGATTGCCTGGTTAGAAATAAGAAAAACAACCTAAACCATACCCACCCCTGTTTCAATTTCATGCATCCTCCCTACATTTACGCCCCCTTCCCCTCCTGATATGCACATTCAGTGACGTATTTTATAATAGTGTAGTATTAACTTTTTTATCAGGAAAATAACCATCTTTGTTACAGTACTTGATAGCTCTTCATCATGGTGAGGGTTTAAGTATAAATTTGGTTTCCTATTGAAAATAATGCAATTACATAAATTTCAAGATCTCTTTTAATGAGAAATATTAACATGCAATAATCTGTTCAAGGTGATTCAACTGACAGCCAGATGTAAAGCTCAAAACAGATGTGTTCCTTGAGAGTTGTACCTTACTTTTGCAGCCCAGAGGGAACAGTACGACAAGAGTGTCAAACATATGAAATATTGAACTTGTCCAGTCTCCAGCCTCTGTCAGAGAGTCCACTTCACCCTGAATGATTTCCCCTCCCTTGCTACTTGTCTCTCTAAAGCACCTCCTGGCTTTGCCAGCTCCTGAACACATAAGCCAGAGAACAAGCTAAGCTTCACAGGTAACAGGGCTTGTTTTCATTTCTTTGGAGACATTTTTATGCTTAGAAATAGTCTAGCATTAGTACCACATTTTCCAAGCCCTTAAAATAAACAAAACCAACACTTTACTTTGAAAGCAGATTCTGTCTGCAAATTAGGTCTGAAGATATGAGAGAATGTATAATTATTATAATTACTACCGTGAATTTCCAATACAACGTTTTGGGTTGTTTTTTTTTTTTTGGTACACACACATGCTTGTTTCTCGTCTAAAGCTTTCCTGCATAATCTCATCTTCTCCATGAGATATTTTACAGCTAAACAGTGGAAATAAATGAACATGCTATAGATTCCCCTCAAAACATGACGCCTCTGGCAACTTGAAGACACAAAATATGGCAATGCAACTATTTGTAATGAGACATGTAAGAAAGAGCAGAGAAAGAGCATTAAATTGTTCACTCACAAATTGTTATGGTCAATGCAATTAGACATATTACAGATACACAGTCTTTATGCACACACACACATATCCAAAAGTAATATGCACAGATGCACGTATATATTTACAAACTAAAAACCCCAAACTCTTTCCTACTATTTTATTTAGTTCACTATTAATAATATTTAACTAACAATGCTGGCCTTCTGACAATTTTTTACCAAATTAACCTTGAAAGAACAGATGCTTATAAAATCTCCTCTGAACCAGTCCAGTCTTTTCAAATTTACAGCTAAAGACATCTTTATAACTGACAATGAATGCTCAGGTTTATTAAAAAGCGGCTATTTGCATTTCTCCATTTATTGATTAAGACTGGTCAGACAGCACTGTGTAGTAACCAAGGTCCTATTTCCTATTTGCCTATACTGGTTTCCTTCCTTCTACAGATCTCAGAAGAAGCCCCCATGGACAGCATCTATGCACCAAGCCAACAGAGAGGGCGACAATACATGTAAAACTACATGACTCTTTTTGTATCTGCTGTGTTCCCAGAGCGCCTGCACTTGGGCTACTTGCATATGCTGGCACATCTTATTGCTAGGCACATCAACTAGAGGACTGCACAGGCACTTCAGCATATGCCAAAACCACATTTCTGTTTTGCTGTCTGGTTGCACATGTGGGTAGCATGGCTTCAGCTGGAGGACTTGTGCTGCTCAGCAGACATCTTCTGGCCTTGGGTAGGCTGGGGTCTGTCCCACCCAGACTGACCTTTCTCTAAGGAAAGGCAAAACAGGGATAAATGACCAGGCTCATGCTGTCTTAGCTTCTCCATAAGCCTACAGATGCATTGCCATTGAGTTGTGGAAGTTACATTTGTGTGTCTATGATTTAATATAAAGTCACTCTTCAAAATTTACAGTTAAAATTTCTTGAAAAACCACAGCATGAAGACTGTGGGTTCTTGGGAGATCTTTTGCCAAAAATGCGTTGGTTTCCCTATTATAAATTTAATTTTCCTGTCTGTCTACTTTCTCTTCAGTTCTAGCAATGGTTCTGTTGGAAATTTATTGTGTATGACATAGATAATAAAATCACAGACTCACTGAATCACAGAATACGCTGAGTTGGAAGGGACCCAGAAGAATCATCAAGTCCAACTCCTGGCCCTGCATAGGACCATCCCCAAGATTCACATCATGTGCCTGAGAGTATCACCCAAATGCTTCTTAACTTTTGTCAGGCTTGGTGCTGTGACCACTTCCCTGGGGAACCTGTTCCAGTGCCCAAACAATTTCTGGGTGAAGAACCTTTTTCTAACCTAACCCTCTCCTGACACAATTTCAGGCCATTCCCTTGGGATCCACAAATGTTACTTGGCAAAAGGAAGAAGAAGAAAGGAGAAAGAAAAGGAGTTATCTATAAAAAAATCTGAATTTTTAGAGTCAGCAGCCACATGTTGATACCCATAAGATTCCAGCTTACATTATTTAAAAAAAAACCAAACCAGTTTTCAGTGTGAGGATAGTCAAGCACTGGCACAAGGATCTCTATCACAGAAGCTGAGTGACAAACCTTTGTCATATACTGTTTGGACAATTAAATATCCAAAATCATCTTGAAGTATATAATACACCATGCTATATTTATATATCTATATATTTATTTAATTTTAGTTTATGATTGCCACATATAACTTTTCTGAGAATAATCATGCTGTACAGCTGCGTAAAGGCTATAACTGAAACTATACCTCATACCTATATGGGGACTAAAGAAACATTTCCCAAGCCTGGAGTCCCTTTGAGCATCCTGAGTAGATCCCGACTATATCTTAGAGTAAAACCCTATCACCTCTCTCTTCCCTGCAACACGTCCATCCTTCCAGGAGGAAGGAGCCAAGATGTTTGGCCTTGCAGGGAAAGCCATGCACACAAGGCAGTTGGATCCCTGACCTGCACAGCTGGGAGTCAGAAGACCACATCCTACTGTGTCGGGCCATCTCACAAACCTGTTGCATATTTTAGATGCCAGCCCAGGATGAAAAGTCCCCCCATTAACTGCATATGGAGCCCAGTATTCCAATGTTGGCATTTAAATAACGGCTGAAGCTGGATGATGTAAATTCCTCTCTGATCTCTTTATTCATACCCACAAATGCACCCATTGTTGCTCATTAGCTGCAATTTGAGAGTCAAGTTTCCGAACAGGCACATGAGAGCGTAAATTGCCCAGACATTCTGCAGTTCCCTGAACACTTACATATGCTGTTATTGTTCACCAACTTCACCGACGGCGGCACCTGCATATGAAATTATAACCAAGACCACAGGAGATGCCACACTGAATCCTGCACAGACATTTTCATCCATAGGGTTTTTGTATTCAAAAAATCTTGTACAGCAAGCAAGGACCAGGCTTTTTAGCTTATTTCTCACACTCAGCATAGTTATCAGATGCAGGCTCGGTGTCCATTATATAAAAGCCACCAACAGAAGAGACAATTTTTTAAAAACAAGCCCTTCCTATTCATTTGTTTGTAGTCTGGTTTTGAATGTGTTCAGAAAGTAACATTTTACATAATAATTATGACAAATTAAATAATTACATGTAACTGTAAAAGAAAGAGAAAAATCCTACCCAATCATCATCTAAAAAATACTAAAAAACCCAACTGATTTTCATCCCACTTTTCCTTTTTTAAAAATACGCTCTATGAAAGTTCTTTTTTTTTTTTTTTCCCTACTAATTCTCTCTCAAGTGGGAGTTCCCATTTGACCTAAATGTCTGGACATTAAAAATTTANCCTTTTCTTTTTTAAAAATTCCGCTTTTGAAAATTTTTTTTTTTTTTTTTTCCCTACTAATTCTCTCTCAAGTGGGAGTTCCCATTTGACCTAAATGTCTGGACATTAAAAATTTATTAAGTGATGTGGTTTGTTTTATTTAGAATAAAAAGAATATCTATTTGCCATTATTACTGCAGGGAGCAGAAGGCAATGCTAGGTCAGATGAACACAATGCTTAAAGGTTTCTTTGTCCTTCTTATGACCTCCTGGTACCTAAACTGCATATTAAAATTCAAAATAATCCAAATAGAGATGCAATATCAAAATACTATCTTACTTAAAGAACCTACTACTTAAAAGGAGTATTTATCATGGAGTTTATTGTAAACTGGCATATCATAGTTTTAATTAATAACACCTATTGTTTAGCAATGGAAAATGATGCTTCCCAATGTATCAATAAAGCATGAGTTTAGCATGACATTTACACATTGTAGAAAGTTCTGGCTTTGTTTCTAAAGTTGTATTTAAATTATTTACTAGGCATTTCTACACCACTTTCTTAATAAAGTTCTTTATTCCTGGGCACTGTTTGTTGATGTGGGAAGTGAAATTAAACACCCTGAACTGACTGTAAGTAATAAGCACTTTAGGAAGCCTTTTTAAAGGAAAAAAAATATTCTTCTGATACATATATTTCCTTTCTCTTCCCATTTAGAGTTAGGCAAATTATTCATTTTGCTAAAATGGTTAAAAATTTGCATTGGCATTGGTTTCATAAAATAAGGAATTAAAATTTATGTTTTCTTCCATAGCTTCAACTTCACACACAATTAGTTTGGCTTCAGAACAAAAGACATTTTCATGTCAGACACTTTGAAAAAGAAAATTGGTCCAAGTCTGATAGTCTGTCACATTTTGGTTTTCATTTTCTGGAGGCTGATGCTTTCCAAATAGCAAGTGCCCAGAGCACACAGGGCAGTGTAGAAGGAAAGCAAACATAGGTACTTACTTGGAGGTTTTTGGTGGCATTTACCATGATCTGGAGGAATAAAATTTAAACAGAAATCGGGCTATAGGGTTAGTTTGACTGGTTGTTTTTTTTCAGTTGGTTGGTTTATTTTACTTTAAAAAAGGATGAAAATTTGGCAACTTAGTGACTGTTGTTGCTGACTTCCTGACACTTGTCACTGACGTCAAGAGGGGCTGTTTTTGCTAATTCTTGTTGGTACTTTATGGGCTCAGTGCTGCCATTCTTTCTCCGAGTCAGGAAATAGGAGTCACTTGCAACCTGAGTCAGATTTGAGAAGACAGGTGAGAGATCAGCTTAATGCAAACATAATTACTATCTACTCTGCAGCATCATCTGAAAGGAAGACAATGTATTATCTGGGAAAAACTCAGTTTTTATAAGAAATACCATGCTGATGACAGCGAACAAGTGCAGAGGGCCATCTGAGTTCCCTGCACTGCTATGACAATTTCTATCAAGTCTGACTTCAGCACGTCACCTGTGAAGGCAAGGAAAGCTCTTGCTCCATCCTTGTTCTGCTCTTTCCTCTGAGCTGCTCGCTGTCATAAAGCATCCTGGGTAATGCCAATAGAAAGCAGAGGTCTAGTTACACATAGGAAAATGGAGATTTTTACTTCATATAAACCTCAATTCAAGAAAAGTAATACTTTAGATTAGAAACATAATTGGGTCATACTGTGCAAGGTATATTGTGTTGTGTTTAATGAAAGAGGAACACCTTCAAAATGCATATTGCTCCGATTAGGGGAGGCTACCTGAGTGCTACAGCCACTCAGCTTCAGTGATGTTTATCACTAAATAAGACATAAAAGCAAGGACAGAGACAACAAGCTCTGTCAGAAAATTTTCAAGCCCATGTTTAACTCAAGTGACCTGTTTCAGTTACTGTGTTGGGTGGAGGTAAAGCTGATAAGAGGCTTGGGGAAGGATGTGGAAATCAGTGCATGGTGGTCTGTTGCTTCAGACCATCATGAAATCTGCTGTTTATGGTCTACTCTCTGTAATGGCATAAAGTGCATTCCTGGGATGATCTCTTTAGAAACCCCTAGCACACTGGTGATGTTCCTGCTCTGAATGCTGCTACCTACACTGGCATGTGAATAAGAAACTGTGAGAGTCACAGATGCTGTTTAGGCTCTCACATATCAAAGCTGACTGCAGGACTCTGAGGACTAACATAGTACGCCCTTTGGATTTTGGAGTTAATAGGGTGAAAGCAAAGTCCAAGTCCTCACTTGTGTCTAACCATAGCCTAGATACAGTGGGTCCCATTGCATGTATGTCTTACTGATTTCTAAAACATTTTACATCACTAATACTGCTTTTAATAAAAAGTTTGCATTGAGCAAATACAGTCAGCACACTTCTTTGTCTCTCTTGGCATATGCAAAAAGTGTCACACAGGAGAACAGGAAAAGCCACAATTTTATCTTCAAATAAAATTTATGCAGGAGGAAAAAATGTTGTATAATTCTCTTTCCACTAATATTGAGAATTTTCAGAAATTTTATTCATATATCTTGTGCACTATAGACTGAGCACCAACTCTAATCCAATCCATGGTCCAACCAAAACTTTGGTATGCAATGGAATTGCCTGAAGCCACCAAACATATCAGAGAGGGATAAGTCTACCCAACCTCAAATCAAATCTCTGTCACTGCAGCTGGACAGATATGTCATTTTCCTGAGCAAAACTTGAACTTACATCTTTGGATCCATAGAAAAATAACAAACTGGACTTGAATTGTCACACAAAATGATGGATCTTGGATGATACCTGTAGAGCTTTACTTTAATTTATAAATATAAGAAAATTCCCCTGCAATCTATTGTTATGCAAAATAATTATATTTTCTCTTTATACATTATATTCTGCCTGTGAAATAAAGTATCTTGAAATTTATGAGCTCAAGATTCTCTTTATATTTGCTTATGTCTTATTCAAATAAAATTGTCCAACCAAAGTAGTAGAAATGTTCATACAAGTGCAGTTATTGAGACACTATCTCAAAGAACAGGATATCAGAACTCATATTTGCAATTTCAATCAAGAAATCAAAGCCTTGCTTATGACTGAATTTATGTTTCTATTCATCTACTGATTTTTTTTTTAAAGATAAAAAAAGGGTTCTAATTACAGAGAAGCAATACCCTAAAGTTATCTCAGTTGAAAACTGTCCATTAAGATAAAATTGGCATCTAGAACACTGGGGTTCTCAGGTAGGGTGGAATTTCAGCCTGCAAAACATGCCAAGATGACATTTCCCTTAGATTTTTCATGGGTATATGAAAAAAACAAATGCTTCACATGAAACTCTCTTCCTACCGACACTCCTGGATAAAGTAAAACAAGTGGCAAAAACATAGTCCTCTGAGGTTAAGAAACCCATCCCTAAGAAATTAAAATTTGCTAAAAATACATGACAAATATACTAAAGTGACTGCATTTCACCTCTATAAATAAACATATACACAAGATTTACTGAACTAAAAGAGAATATTTCATCCTCTCTAGTCTCCTGCCTTGACAGAAAATAAGTAATTCATTTAGCACATGTAATAAATGTGTGTAATGCCAATAGGAAATATCAGCTTGGGTCATGTTTTTACTTTGTGTGTTGACACAGTAATTGGTCAATTATGTGTAATGGAGACTAACTGCCTCTCACAAAAAACCCACCTACACTCTCTGCATTAATAATACAAATATTTTTTCCCTACTCACATTACAGAACGAAAGACCAAACCAAAACCAAACCAAAAACAAAAACAACAAAAACCAACCAACCAACAACAAAACAAACAAACAAACATAAAACCAACAAAAACAAACAAACAAACAAACAAACATGGAAAAAGCTTTGGAAAACACAAAAGTCAACACCTGTGATTTTCACCATCTGGGAACATATTGTTCTTAGTGATCACTTCAAATTGTGCAACAGGAATGGAATGACAGACCAGAAAATGTCAGCACACATGAAATTACTGAGTCTGATCCAGGGCTTTGCTGTGACCCCGCCCTTTGGGTGCCTTTCCACCACTCCCCCATCTATCACAGACTTGGCCCTTCTCTTCACACCTTACAAGGTATACCATACATGAGCATTTAGGGCTAAACTAGCCATCTTGAAATTACGACAGTAGGATAAAATAATTGTTTAAGCTCCCTCTATATTCAGGCAAGGAGGAAAGGTGCCTTCAGAGAAGGATTGATCTCTCCCTTGGTATTTAAGATATAAGTGATAAGGATCACCCTTCAGACATGCCATTCTTTTTCCTCTGAGTACAGTGGAAATGCAGACAATTAATTTTTAGGTAGACAAAGTTAGGCGAAATTGATCTAGCTGTACTAATAAAAAATATCTAGCTTGAAATAAATTTAAACTAGAACTCAGTGTACAGTACATCAGCCTGAAAAGGAATTAAATTTTACCAAATCTGGTGTGAATCAAATGATGTTTCAGTGACATTGAAGAAAAAATCATTCACAGAACACTATAAAAAAAACTCTGTGATAATAAAAAGCTACTAAAAATGTCCTTTGCATTTAATTTTTAAAAAGACTTTGATTTAACAGATAAATGTAATTTATTGCTTAGGTAGAACCTTTGGGTATTTTACAAAGGACTGAGCAACTACTGTACTACCTCCTGTCACCTTGCAAATCTCATTAGTGTGCAAGACACTTGCATTGAAGGTCTTATTTTCATTCCTTACCCTATTTACAAAAAGCTAAAAGAACATTTAAACTATTAAATGAAGTTCCTGAATTATACTGAAACATTTATTCACTCACTTCAAAGAGCACTACAGTTGAGATCTTGAGTTCACCTAGGGCAGAGGTGCTGGCTTTCCTTTGGCACTTGACTAGTATGGGAACTGACCTGGGACCCCCAGGTGTCCCTCAGGCTCTTGGGCAGGAGCACCTGTCCCTGTCCTGGTCCCCACAGTATGTCCATGTGCCTGTCAGGGGTGATTCAGAGACAGACTTGCAGAAACAGAAGAAAGAAGGAGAAAGCAGAAGTTTTCACTGCGTTTCTACTCTGGGGTCACGAAGGGACAGAATGTGACTTTCCAAATCACCTTTCTCTGATGTAGCTATGGAGGCAAAGAATGCCATAGCCTAAGGAAATCCCAGAACAAGAAAAGAAAGTCTAAACGAGATCAATAAGAGCAGGAAATTTTTCCAAGAGTCATGCACATAGAGGAAAACATGGAAGAGTGGGTAGCTTAAGAAAAGAAAGAAAAAACTGAAAAAAAAGCAATGCTGGGGGGTGGGGGGGTAGGGGGTAAAAAAGGGTGGAAAAAAGCCACCAACATAATAGGCTCAGGGAAGGAGATCAATCTTTATTTCTCAATCCCTCTCACTTGCCACAGGTCAAAGTTACAAGACAGCATGACAGATTTCAACTGACTATCGTGATAAAGTCCTGGCACTTTCCTTGCTATTAATGTCAATCAGCAACAACTGTCAAAAATTACTATGAACAATGAAGGTACATGCACACAGAGGTGATCTCAAAAGATGACAGGAGAGAGGATTTTGACACATTAAGATATTACTCTGCCTTCCCTGTGTATTTGTTTAACTTTCAGCATTCAGTGCAAAGTAGGGCAAAATGGAAATAGTTTCTGTGTAATGTGGAGGCTGGTAACAAGGGAGACAATAACTTCTCTTGCAAACCAAAGCAAAAGAAAGACAAAGAGAATGTCAGGAAAGGAAAAAGAAAGGTAAAAATAAATAAATGAAAACAAAACAGAGAAGCTGAGCAGGAGGGAGAGAGAAAGGGATGGGGAGAGCAGCCAAGTTCTGTTCTCATTTACCCTGAAGTCCAGGGTTTACACTCATGTAACAGGCAACATGATTTGGCCAAGTTCTCCTTAGCAGCAACAGCTAAAATGAATGGCAGATATTACAGATGAAAGACTTATTTGCTCATCCAATTCCGTTATTTTTATAACCAAACTTAACTCATCGTTCATGAACCAGGCCTCACACACACACCAAGAGAAATTTTACTATGTGTTAACTTTTGAGGGGAAACAACTCTCATAGCTTTTGATGATGTATTCAGGTCTTACATTTATGTGCACTTTTTTTGGCTTAGATTTTTGAAAATCTGTCAGTTGTGACAGATTTTCTCCATCCACTGAGCACTGGTAAGGCTTGGAACAGCCAGCCTTTGCATCCTGAAATGCATCACCTTTGTACCTGTCAAACTAAGGCTCACTGTTTTCTATCCATACTTTTCTATGTTTCTTTTTATGTCAAGCTAATGGTGCTTTAAGTTTTTGATCACATCTGAAAGCCTGTACCTGAATGTCCACACAGCTGTACATGGCAGCTGTGAAGAACAGTATAGGACAGAAGCCACACCGGGCAAACATTATGCCATGCATCCTTGGGCTCTGCTTAGTTAGAATTTTAGCCCTAGTGCAGATAATTTCTTGGAAGACAGAAATCATCTATTAGGTACATGTCAGAGACCAGCAACCCTCAGAGCAGTGTCAACAAAAATCCTTCATAACAGAACCTAATTCAAAGGAAAGTCAGCTACTATCATCCTGAAAGTTGCAGAGATCCTAACTCTAGTTTGTTATCACCATTACTTTAAGTTAAGATTACAGTTTAAGTTTCTTATCTATTATTCCATTATCAAGTAGAAAATATTACTTTTAATTGAAGCTTACTGATTCCAACACAGAAAGCAAAAATAATCCTACTTAAAAAGTCATTATCAAGCTAATTTTTCGTTAGGTTTTTTTTTTCATCCTTCACCCAGTTTTCAAGCTATACAGCAATGCTGCATAGAAACATTTGAATTGGTCAAAGTTAATTTTGTGAGTATGAAAAAAAAGATGAGAACAATGAAGATCAAGACTTTACTATGAACTGCTGTTGTCTTTGGGGGTATTTCAGATTTCCAAGGTCACACTGATCAACTTGTTTTTCAAAATTATTTTTTCTTAGTCAAGCTCAAATATTCAGTTCATAGTGCATTTTCAGAGGAAATAAAATGGCTTATTTTTTATACACTACTGAAAACAGTTCTGCTAATACATGAATGTGAAAAATTAAGTGGCAGCATTACTAAAAAACTAATCACTGCTTGTGGAAAACTTTCAGGATTTTTTTTTCCAAAATATTAGTTAATCATTAAGATATTGATCTCAACTCTAAAATACTAAAGCTGAAGTTATAGTAGCATAGACCAAACTATTAGGTTTCGATGTCATATTGCGACAGATGCAGTCTTATTGCTCAAGCCAATTTTACACCTGATACAATTATTACACGGTCTTATAGATTTTTAATCACTTTTGTGTATATTAAACCACACATATGAGACAATACCAAAGCATAATTGCATTTACAGCTTAAGCTCTGCTGTAAGCAATTTGATAGAAGGGTTCGTTGAGGTTTGCAGGTTTATTCCAAGAAGAAAAACAAAACAAAACAAAACAAAACAAAACAAA
>VXBX01008312.1:189111-295984 GCA_013400415.1 Scytalopus superciliaris
AAAAGGCAAAAAGGAATAAAACAAGCTTTATACAGTCCATGTGGATTAAGACCCACATATTTGTAATTCTGAAAAACAGAAATTAATGCCGGAAACATTTGCTGAACTGTATTTGCACTTTTTCTTTTAAAGGTCAAAGAGGTGAATAATGGTTTGCAAAGAGAAAAAAAGTAACTGTAATAAGGTCTGTTACTTACTATACTTGCTCTGTAACACTAAACCAAAGAGCAATGAACTGTACTTTTGAAAACTCTAAGGAATTGCCTTTTATAGCTGAAAGGTCAAAAGAAAATTTGGAAGAGCAGCTATTAAGTTACATGGTCTTTATGTATCGTTCACAGTTCGTCAGTGAATTTACAGGAAATTCTATGTTGGATAACAGAGGGCCTGTTCCCTTTTAGTATTTTAGTAAGAGAACCCAACCACTTTGGCATATAATTCTGCTTCCACAATATACATAGTCTTTCCAGCATATTTCCTTGCTTTTGCATGTATCTGTACTTATTCAAAGTGAACACAAACCTATTTCATAAGCACTTCCCTGCTCCCCTTTCAAGGCAGAAGCTGGCACAAGTGCAAGCTCACAGCAGAGCTGGGTTAGAGTGGCTGGCAAGTATGTGGTAGGTGTCCCAATCCTTACGTGTTTTGGGAAAGCACTGTCAGTCCATGGGAAAGCTCTCTGGACTTGAATGAGATGGTGAGAGGGGTGGTAATAAAGGAGCTGCTCCAAGAGTGTCATCTATTTAAGTTTTGCTTAGCACGTGGACATTTTGTCTAAGGCACATCATCCAGATACTGTTTCACTGTGCTGGCTGGGCAGCGACTGCTGCACTCGCTTTCTGCCCAGACAGAGGAGCCTGGAGATCAGATATACCCACAAAGAAAATTTTTCTACACTTGGACACTGAACTGTTGGGATCTTCAGTGTTGCATTCTATAAATTATCGCCTGATGAGCACCCAAGAGCAGTTTGTCTGACCTTTTGCGCAAGAGATGTGAATGAAAGAAAATGCTCCATACTTCCTACTTAAATGAAAGTGTTATGACAATATTCTCCTTTAGATGCTTTATCCAGCTCAGGGCTAGCTGGCAGATATTGTCCCCAGCCAGAGTCACACAGAGAAACTTCATTCAGCATTCCAGCTTTGGATCCTCCCTGGGAAATTCGTCATGACGTAAGATAAGGTTTTTACAAAGGAAATGCCTCACAGCAGTCACTGCTTAACCACTCTGGACCAAGATTAAAATAGTTTCTTTTATTGAAGAGAAAACCAAGGCAACTGCTGGGTTATTGTGGCAAACATTGTAACTATCATTTCTGCTGAACAGGAATGTTGATCCATCTGGCTCATTAGGAGTCTATGCTCCAGTTAATCCAGGTCAGATCTGTTTTACTTCTGTGCAGTGGAAACTATTTTGAGAAGGCCTGTGCAATGCCCACAGACAGAGACAAACAGCTATGCAGAGTTTGGAGCACAATTACTGTGCAACAACAAAAAGTAAAGAGCATTCTGCCTTATGTACCTTTAAGTAACTTAGATCTAAACATGTCAAGGCTCATTCTTGATTGCATTGCTGTGTTCAAAAATTATTGTTATTTCTGTGTATCATGAAGAAGCAGTTCTAATGATTACAGGGGACTACAGTCTGAAACTTTTACACTGAGAAAATACCCAGCTAGGATGGTAGCTCACTAAAACAAAGTTAAACACAAAATTGAATGGTCATATTAGTGCCAAGGGAGAAATTGAGGAAAAAACTCCACAGGTTGTTAGAAACAGAATAATAAAATAAAAAATACTTTCCAATAATATTTTTTGGTTCAACTGGCAAGTTACAGTTTTCAGTATTGTTGGGTTTTTTCTTTTTTTTTTCTTTTTTTTTTTCCCTAGTCAATCTATGCGCTATATCTCTATTCTAAATTAAATATGATTAAGACATTCCTTGTAAAGCAAACATAGAATTACCAAATAATATGGGTTGCAAGGGAGGCTATCTAATCCAACACTGCTCAAAGCAAGTCCCACTACAGAGCTCAGGGCTATGTCCAGTTGATCTTTGAATCTGGTGCTTAGCTTGTGACACCAATGGTAGAAAAACAAATATCTGTAGTATCTTGTCAAAATTTTCATCTTGAAAACCTGCTTCATCCTTTTCCTCCACAGTCCTCAGAAGAGTTTGACAATTTTCTCCATAACTACCTGTTAGGTAACTGAAGAGAGCAATTAGATCTCTTCTTAGTCATTTTGTGTCTATATAGCATAGTGGTTTTAACTTTCATCACTAGGCAGAATAGAGTTTTGCACTCCGTAGAGTTCCCTGCATTTTTGTAATGATAGGATTTTAGGCCTTTCTCAGTTTCTAATTAACTATGAACCTAGTTGTAAGTAAAAGGATGAGAGCATACTATATTCACATAACCTCTCTTATACAAACTACATGCATGTCCACAGTATATTATATTCTTAAACCTGTGTGGAATTACCTAAGTTCTCTAAAGATAACTAAAACAAACTCAAAAATTGGTCAGGGAAACCACCAAGCTTTAGCCACTAAAACCGAGTTATGTAACATCCTTATTAAATAATGAGAATAATACATTTGTGGCATAGTTCTTGAAACCACTCCCCAGATTTTGGATGGAGCCCATCCGCATTAACAGGAAAAGGGAGAAGCCACAATTAGCAAGTGTATATTTGAATCAGTTGCTCATTGAGCTACACACAACCTCTTGCAAATCTCCTGCAGGTTCAATGTTCTATATCAGGGAGCTTGTTAATTGTTCAAATACCTTTTGAGTCATCTGTAGGGCAGCTACAAAGAAGGTGGAAGGGCTTCTATCTTAGACCCAGAATGTTCTATATTATTAAAGTATGTAACAGAAACATAGACTAATTAGTGAGAGAAAGAAGGCAAAAGGAACAACATACCACTGATATCTTAATGCCAAATTGTACAGAACAAGGAGAAAGCAAAAAAAGAGAATTTCTTTGTTTGCTAAAAATGCCTTCAGAAGAGATCTCTAAAGACCTGAGTATGAATAGTTCTTCAAGGCACAGCAGACCCTGAAGTGGGCTGGAAAGTCCACTCATGCTTCAGCAGAGGTGTTGAATGGTAAAATTATTAACCAAGGGTGAACTAGCAAACTCCCACAACATCTCATTCCTAGGAAACGTGAGGCCTCCCAAAAGTTTAAAGGAACTGCAACATGGAGTAGCAAGAACCTAATGGGAGGCAAATAATAGCAATTTTGAACAGGCAGTGAGATCACCCACTCAGTGAACTCCAAGACAAGAAGTAGAGAGACTCATCACAGACACCCTTCACAGTATGATTTAAGTCAAAGTTATCAAAAGAAATCTTTGAACACAGCATTGTTGCACTCAACTTAGGCATATGAATAAATCAGAGAAGCTGCACTCAGTGAAGTTTAAGGGTAAATGGCTGAGAGAAAAGGCTTGTAAGTATAAATATTTAATAGTATTTTAACACTAAAGGTGGTATACATTAAATATGAAAGTGTATTGAATTTCCTACTTTCTTTAGGAAAATACACCACACAATGTTTTCAAAAGACTGGAAAATACAAGCTTTTTTTTTTTTTTTTCATAATATCACTGAAATACTTTTTTCTCCCAATTGAAAATATGCATTAGGTATCCAGGAGAAATTTCTGCTTTTCTCTATCACCTGTCTCCTAAGTATCCAAGTAAACAGAAAAGAAGGAAAATTGAAAACACAGCAAAAGAAATTGAAGATCCCTAAGGAAAAGAGATAGGAGTTTTTGTCAAGGATCAAAAGGGGATTAAATACATACAGTCAGTTAAGGAATCACTCTGGGAGAAGAGATTTAGTGTAAAACAAAATTGCCTCACAGCTGAAGACACTGGAAAGTCTGCAACCTAATACTAAGGAGCCATCAGACTTTCCCACCCTGTCATGGGGAGCATTTATCTTATTTTTCTTGGCTCAAAGTATTTACATCATACAATGAGATTTGTGTTCTTTGGAGATAAATGAAGTACTATAGGTGACAACAGTCATTTTCACAGATCAAGAGGCAATATTATCAATACCATGGAAATAAAATCCACAGTAACTACTGTGTGTTGCCTGATGACTAAGGGTCAAAAGAGGATTTTTTTTTCCCTTTCAGTTGTGGTGTTAGTTTTCTAAAATGGTAAGGGAATAAGACCCTTTCAGGCACGGTGAAGGGATTAGAGTATTTTGCTGGTGATTTGGGATCAAGACTGGCATTGTAACTGTGGGGACTGTTCTTAGCAGTAATGAGGAGGCTCTCTGAAAAAAGGAAAAGAGGAATTCAATATCAGTGGCCACAGCAAACCGAGTTAATACTTCAAAAGCTTCAAGTTCCTTACAATAGGGAAAGATAATGAAGAAAGAGACTGAGCAGGACATTTACCAGCATACTCCTTACTTGCAGGCTAAGGCAACCAAACCCAGTCCAACTTGACCAGCTTTTCATGCTAAGCCAAAACAAGCCCCAAAACACCTTTAACTCAAACTATATAGAAACTGAATCTATTTTTTTTTTCTGGTGAGGTGGGAGGGTGAGGGTGAAGGGACAACCATGACAAATGAATTAGCAAAGGAGGCCCAGTGCCAGGCAGTTGATGGAACAGTTTGACATGGGCAGTGCTGCCAAAACAATGGATAAGGGGAGAAGTCCTGGAGGACCTCCAGCAGTCCCAGCCCTGCAAAAATGTGGCATTCCTCTTCCCTCCCTCAAGCCTCCAGTGAATACATCTCTGTTTCAAATATATGTGAGCCTATCAGCTGTGGCTTCAACTCTAGTCTGAGCAGCAGCTTTCCCTGTGGCTTTCAGCTCTGGTACTCATGGATGTAGACGTGTCCTGCCCCACACAGCCACCTCTGGCACAGAGACCTGAAGGCAGCACCTGGAAGAGCACCAGTGCTGGTGTCTGAGCTTCAGTGAGAATAAACAAGCTCATAACAAGTCTTTCCTATCCTTAAATGAGGCTGAACTCGAAGATGTGTAATACAGATGTCCTAATGTGAGGTCTAAATTAATTTGGTCTGTGATTAATTGGACCCATCACAATTTACTCATAATCTGTAATTTATGCCATACTGCATCAACTAAGCATGTGGTTTACTGTACACACAGCAGAAGATGATTTAGATTATAGAGAGACATGCTGAAGTGACATACAGCAGACCTGTCATGGAGGGAAGGGGAGGAGAACTGCAAAGGGCTCTGAGTGAGAAACCTGTGTTTGCTCATCCTTGTTATCACACTCCCTTTGTGAAAGCTGTAACTCCAGCAGCATGGTCTGCCAACCAATGTGAGAAGACATGGTGACATAAAGATGCAGATTAGAAGTAAAGAGGGTTAAAATGAATTCCTGTATCTGCTACTCCTACTCACATTTCTTTAGAGCTTTCTTCACCTTATATTCTGAGGCAAGCCCTTTGCAGGTGTGCATTGTGATGGCAGAGCTCTATGGCTGCCATATGTCTTAGATCTTTCCTTGAATCCTCTCGACTGTGTTCTGGCTGACTTCTTCCCTCCCTTTGCTCCACTCATGGTGCAGCTTCAAGCAGCCTTCCTGTTTCTGGTTTTACATCAGTTCCTACTGCTCTGGCATTCCCTCCTCTTCAGGCACGCACCAGTTACCAAGAAATATGTATCATCAAAACAAATTCTTGTAATTGCATTGTAAATACATAAATACATTTCTTTTATTGTAAATATGAGAAGACCTGAATGCATGAATAAATGGTCACACAAAGTAGGGGTCTCAGTGCATTTAGTTGCCCTGCTGGTGTTTGACACTGCATTGCCAACTAGCTCCTGTCCCATCAGCCTCCATAAAGAAATCTTGTGGCAGAAAGGCTCTCACAAAATGAGATCCAGGGCACTAACTGCATTAGTTACAGAAACAAGGGATTCACTGATTTTCTGGTGCAATTCTGACTGGCTTACAGCACTGACATTTTTGTCTGTTAAAAATGATGATATTATTAACAGTTAGGGCCCCATAAGAAGGGTTCTCTGCATGAAGTCAGGCTTGAGTGTTACACTTAATCTGCAGTTACATTTTAAATTGCATTTATATTATAGCTTAATTGAAGTGTGCATATGATTTCCCACAAATAGTACTTTCAGCTGTTATACTGTATCAATAATAATTATAATGATTTATACATTCATTCCACTCAGATCATGTGCGATATGCTTCAGAATAACTAGATCTTTTGACAACAGCTGTAGTAGCTAATAACTGTCACTACCATCACATGAGGTGCTTGAAGCTTCATAAACTCACCTCTAAGGACTCTCCTCTTTCCAGCAACATCTTTAATCATTTCCAGCTATGAGTTCAGCCCTGGCCACACCATAACAACTTCTCTGTTCATACAGAAAATATATTCTTACTCTCTTCTGCCAGCTTAATTTCTCTATTCAAATTCATTGACTAAAAAATAACCAGGTTTTTGTTTACAGTCATTACAAATTCATAATCCTGTCTGGGCTTTGGAATTTTGCACAGCATTATTGGCAATTAATATCCAATTAATGCTTGTAGACCCGTTGACTGTGTAACATATCTACAAAGCAAACTGTTAACATACTCATTTATATTTCAAACTGCATGCTGTAAACTATATGGTATAGGGAGTACACTGAAAACTTAGCATATTCCAAACTCAGGTACAACAACTCCCCAGGAACATATCCTCACAAAAAACCCACACCAAAAAAACCTACCAACCAAACCAAAACAACAAAAAACTCCAATATCTTGGAAATTGATAACAAAACAAAAAACAAAACAAAAACAAACAAACAAACAAAACACATGGATTTTCACTGTGTATAAAATACATAAGTAAATCACCATAGATTAAAAAACCAGTTCATGGTGTTTATTAGGAAAAGGACTCGGGCAATTGCAGAGGGTTGTGCTGCTTCTGTGAGAAAGAAATAGTGGATATCTAAAAGTGACTTCCCATGACTGGCCACAGCTACGGGTATAGCTGTAAATGAAGAACAGGCTGCAGTGGATGCAAATTAGAATACAATACAATAGAGAGGATGAAAATTTTCATGCTGTAAAACTGAAACAGAATAAAACTTTCAAAGAAGTGGGATTAACTTGAGGAATCCTGGAAGCTGTGACACACACCATGCATTTTCTTTCTGGCTCAAAAATACTCTCTGTCTTAATGAAAAGCTGTTATATAGAAGTACATCTTCTAGGTTTCCAAAAAGAGTCCTCAGGTTTCCAATAGGTTCCCAACTGGGAGCCCTTTTCATTAGAATGGAACTGAATGACTTCTAAGTCAATATTTAAAATATCTCATTCAAAGATCTTACGCTAAACTTTAGCATTTAATTGAGCTACAAATTCACGTAATCACAGGATTTATTTAATAGTTTTAAAAACATCTAATTCTTTCTTTGTTACACTTAAAAAAGTGAAAATACAATTAAAAATAGGGCTTATAACTTAGGTGGCATTAAGAAATACAGCCTGGAAAAATAATTAATATATCTTATTACAAATACTGATTGTTTGTTGCTACAGGAAGCATCCTGAAATTATTATAATAACTGAAGATGATAACAAAAATTACCAAAATATAAGACAGATAAAAAGAAACATGTTTGTTCAAACAACATTTATCTACATCTAAATGACCGAAGTGGCAAAGTTAATCACAGTTCTATGAGAGACACACAGTGACTTTACACTCTATTAATTTTGAAGGCTTACTTTCATTTCTTTGATTTTAAATTAAAGACATCAAAACTAAAATCTCAACATGCTTAAAACTATTTATACTGAAAGACTTTCAGGCTTTTTATTGATTTTTGCACTCAGAATAAATTTGTAATGAGTCTTCAAAATAATAACCATTCTTTCACAGAATATCATCATGGCTAGGCTTCGCGAACGAAGATTTGAGAAGGGCTCTACCCACGTTTGCTACAAGCGCGCTGGTGGCTAAAAAGGCCAGTGCGCGATAGGCAAGTCCAAATNCAGAATATGGATCAAATAATTTACAGTACCACCTTAGACACTTTGCTAACTTCTAATTTTTTTAAAACCTTCAAAAGATATGCTGATACTACGGCAGGTTTAGTGTTATATATTTAATGGATTTTCAACTTGAGTAGACTTTAAACAAATAACAGATATTCTACACTACATATTAATTTAATTAGATGGGCTTTACAGTAAAAGGATGTTCAGTTAAGCTAGAGCTCAAATGAATATATCCTGAAAGATTAGCTCTAAACTGATTTGCAGGTAATTTTATAATACGGGCACATAGGCAGATATGGACAGTTTTGATTGATTGTGTGTGTGCCCTGCAAAAAAACCCCAACAAAACAAAACAAAACCAAAAAAAAACCCAAACCTGGCATCAACAAACACATGCAAGACCCAAAATCTCTCTTTATAGTCACCTTCTGCACTAGTTAGAAAAGCTGCTGGCAAATACAAGCACTGAGAGAACTGGTCGAAGTCACTGCAAGGTGACTATTGATCACTTGAGAAAGGCCTTTGTGATTGTGCAGGATCTAGGAGGAATGGAAGAAAGCAAATGACATTCATTTTCAAGAGGGGCAAGGAATATCTGGATAACCTGGGAAAATGATGTAGCAAATCCTCTTAGCAACATGGAAATCATGCTTGAAACCATTTCCCACTATATGAAAAACAAGAAGGTGACTGGGAATAGACAGAAGGGGTTTACAAACAAAAATTATGTCTGACCAACCTGTCAGCCTTTCATGAGGAGGTGACTGGCTCAGTGATGGGGAGGAGAGCAGTTGATGTTATTTATCTTGACTTTAGCAAGGCTTTTAACACTGTCTCCCATAACATCCTCATTAAAAAAAAAAAAAAAACAAACCAAAAAAAACCAAAAAAAAAACCAAACAAAAAAAAAAAAAAAAACACAAAAAAACAAAAAAAAAAAACAAAAAAAATCACAAAAAAAAAAAAAAAAACACAAAAAAACAAAAAAAAAAAACAAAAAAACCCACCCCCCAAAACAAAAAACCCCAAACAAACAAACAAAAAGCCCCCCAAAAAACAAAAAAACCAACCCTGTATGGACTAAGTAAGTGGCCAGAGGGGTGTACTGAAAATTAGCTGAACTGCTGGGCTCAAAGGCTGGAGCTGTACAAAGTCCAGCCAGAGATCTGACAGGAGCCTTATGAAGTTCAAGAAGGAGAAGTACAAAGTACTGCACGGAGGGAAGAACCACCACATGAGCCAATATAAGCTGGGGATCTAACAGCTGGAAAACAGTTTTCCATAAATGGATCTGGTGGACACCAAGCTGGCATGAGTCAGCGGTGTGCCCCTGCAACAGAGAAGGCTGATGTTATCCTGGGCTGCATTAGGCAGACTGTTGCCAGCAGGTCAAGTGAGATGACCCTTTCTCTCTGCTGAACCTTGGTCAGACAAAGCTGGGATACTGAGGCCAGTGCACCAATATGAGAGAAGCAGGGACATACTGGACTGAGTCCATCAAGAGACCATAAATAAATGATTAAGTGATTGGAGGACCACCTTTCAGATGAACAGAGGATGAGCAAGCTGGGACTGCTCAGACTGGAGCTAAGGCAGGTCAGGGAGATTTTATCAACAGCTTTAAGTATTTGATGGGAGGGAGTAGAGAAGACAGAGTCAGACTCTCCTCTTTGGTGCCCACTGGTAGGATGAGAGACAATGGACATATATGGAAATAGAGGAAATTCCAGAGAGACTTAATAAGAAAAATAGATTACTGCAAGGATGGCCAGTTGCTGGAACAGGCTGAGGAGTCTCCATCCTTGAAGATATTTAAAACCCAAGTTGACATTACCCCGAGCAACCTGCTCTCGCTGACCCTGCTGTGAGCAGAGAATTAGAGTAGATGATCTCCAGAGGTGTCTTCCAGCCTCAGCTGGTCTGTGGGTCTGTGAAATTTCATCAGTTTATAGGCTGAGCAACAGTTTCTGGAAGCACTCCAAGGCACACAGAACACCTCTTAGGAACTCATAGCCCATCAAAAAAAAAAAAGACTCCATAGACTTATTGCACCAGGAAAAAAATAATTTCCTGGTTACTATTTAGGGCTAAGACAGTTTTCACTTTCTAGGTCAGAATTTACCAGATAAGAAGCAAATAACTTTGGTGTCTACAGTAGGCAGATTTAGGGAAAAAACTCTGTCCACATTTTGAACAAGTCCTTGTTCAAATAATATCCTTCCCTCAGTTAAGGGGAAGATTACCAGACAAGTAAACTTTGCTTCACATTTGCCTGCAACATCTCAAGAGCAAAATGAATCAATTCAGCAGCAGCAACAGCTGGGAAGAGTTGGCAAAACAACTGTTAAATCAGCTTAAGATAACATGCAAAAATTAGCAAGCCTTCTTGGAGGAGGAAAGGGCTTATTTAAAGTAGTTAAAGCAGTACAGCAATGGATGTGCGTGACTCACAGAAATGTGACAATGGCAAAATGACTAAAGAGAAAGTAAGAGAGCTGACAACAGTATCAGTAGAATGTGTTTGGACTTCACAATTCAGCTGCTATTCTGTAAGAAAAATAGGCTTGTCCTTACAAGTTGAAAGGGTGAATGTTCACTGACATTCAGTTTCTCTCAAAATATAAAATGTTTCCAATTATGGTTTTCAGCTGTAACATTACTGAAAAACATTATTAAGTTAGCAACTCTGCTAAAACCAGCAGTAATTCTGAATTGATTCTGTAAAGACATGCCATGTTTTGAACAGGAAATAGAGATGGACAACATAATCCAATAGATTCCTTTCCCAAGGCAAAAATGTGCCCCAGCTTACATTCTCTAAAGCTTTACATCAATCAGGTAATAAGTACAGAAATATCATTTCACTGAGGATAACTTTTAATAGAAGAATTTGATATAACTAAGTACAAGTTCTACTTATACTCTCTCTAGAAAACATCTTGATTTAAGCAACATCTCTCAAAGCTACAGCTACTGACCCATCCTGTATGCAATGATACAGGGTATCATCAAGCTTTCAACAGTTATGGGAAAAAAAATAGATTTGTGATACTTGTTTATATTTATAAAGCTTTTTGTTTACAGTAAGTGTCATACATTCTACTTTTAGATAACTTCTCCTGGAACCCAGCATTTATTTCATAGTTTTAAGTTTCCCTCCATGCACTTGTTAGAGCTTTCAGAACTGATTTATTTAATTATTTGGAAAAACAGAAAGGTCAGAATCAAGCCTACAACATGCTTGTCCTTTAGAGACTACTATAAAAGGAACTGTTCTCATGTTGGCGAGAAAACAAGAATTCCTTTTTGTGAAAAGTTACTTGGCTTCACCTTTGGTTTCCATTCAACATCCAATGCAACTGAAACTTTCTCCTCTGTAAACACAGCATAAGCAGAGCAAACACTTTAATCTGGATCTTCTGCATTTTTGGAGAGTGAGTAACCATCAGTCAACCAAGCATTTATAAATGTGATCTTAGAATTTGGTGAAAAAATATACTGATCTCTATTTTCAGCATTGTTTGTTGGTCTTGGAAGGGTGGGGCAGGGAGTAAATATAAAATATGTACTAAGTCACATAATAAGAAAAGGCCAATGATAAATAAAGGCAAATTAATAAAAGCAATACTGTTGTATTCCTGAAATCTAGTGGAAAATAATCTGGGGTTTCTAACAATCTTAACTGAAAATAGCACAAAAACCCCACTAAACGTGGGGGGTGTTTTTTTTTTTTTGTTGTTGTTTTTTGTTTGTTTGTTTGTTTTGTTTTGTTTTTTGGTTTTTTGTTTGGTTTGGTGTTTTGTTTTGTTTTGTTTTTTTGGTTTTTGTTTTGTTTGTTTGTTTGGTTGGTTGGTTGGTTGGTTTGGTTTTGTTTTGTTTTTTTAATTAGTAAGCCTGTACACCTTACATCCACAAGCTCACCATCAGCCCATCACAGGTTGGTACGTTCTGGGTTTCCTCTTTCCCTTCATTTTGATGAGCAGTTCCCCTTTCAGCTGGGCAGGATCGCTGCCTCTGCGTAGCTCCACCTGGATCTCTGCAGCAAGGAGCACCTCTGGCCTTTTTGCTTCCCTCAGACCCAAACAGACTTTCTCATGTTTTCCTTTCTTATCAGTTGATCAGCTTTGGGATGAGTTAGACAGCCAGGAAGTATTGGGGACTCATATTATCTAAGTTCAGGAATGTAACCAGGATGGCTTTATGTCTAACAGCAATTTTCCACGTATTGAAGAAATGGGCACAAATATTCTCAGTTCTTCCTACTATCAGCATCAGCCACTTACATCAGAACTTGTTGAGGGCTTCTATCCACTTACCTACAGAATCCACCATCCAGGAACCTCAGAAAGTGCTCTTTAATGCCTCCAATAATGCTAACTATTTAATGTTACTAACTTTTGAGAGAATACAGTGCCTGTATTAATCTTGCACAAGCTCAGCAGCAGCTAGGAGGCTTTGAGGTTTGTTCAGAGAGAAATAATTCATGGGCAGTCTTTTCCAAATAAAAACTTTAAAATACTGGGGGGAAAAAAAAAGAAAAACAAACATTGAGAGAACAAGGTGAAGGGAATTATTGAAGTATTCGTGTGTGATCAGCACAGAGAGGTTTATGAGAAAGGAGGGCAGATGAAGAGACCTCAGATTTCTCAACAAGTTTTTTTATACACACCATCAGCAGAGTGCAAGCTGTGTCTAAGTAGTAATAGGTCTCACTGCAGAAATGTTTCTTATGAGAAGTTTGTACCCAGTTAAGACAAAAAAAGAAATCTTTCTTTCATTCCCTCATTTCCTCCCCCCACCCTTTTAACCCCTTGGTCTTTCTCTCCCCTCTCCTGCCACTGCAGTTCCTGCCCTTCACAAGAAAGCTCTTCTGCTCTGACAACAGGCTATGAGCCTCCAAGGACTAGCACTGCTTTCTGGGAGAGAAAACTGTTGCCTCACTCAGAATCAAATCAAAACCTGAATGTACCAAGTGAAAAATAAACCAAGGACATCATTATTCTGTTTCATTGTGATTTGGCTTGCCTTCAAGTCTCATACCCTGTATGTCTGAAATAGCAGCAACGCCTCCATTAGCTGGGCCTTCCAACACTTTAATCAAAGTATCTTTCAGAATAAAAAGGCAGAGATGTCAAATTCCAATCACCCCTTAAATTCCTTCAACTCCCTGTGCTACACAACATTAAACCCCATGGATAATTTCCTGTAAAAACCAGTGTGCATGTGTGCAGACACTCATCCACATGGGCAGGCGGGTGCCAATTTTAGAACGTGGCAAGCACCAGGGGGGTGAGACAGGGAGGCTCCCCACGGACATCCTGTGCTCACAGCCCCGCTCCTGCAGTCAGTGTAGCTGAATTTTCACAAGTGATAACAACTTCCACACTATATAAGAAATACAGGGTTTTGTGCATCCAGAAGAACAATGCTGTGTACCTAGTCCAGTGTAAATTACAATTAAACATTTGCCCCTCTTTTTCCTAAGTTTATGTTAAAAATATTGGATGCTGGAGTTTCTGTTTTTACTGGGATACTTCTGGAGGGCAAGAGACCCACAGTTTTCTCAGACTTGACTGATAGCCAGAGGAATGAAGTGGTTAAAAGAAATGGGCACAAAGGGTTTGATTAGCCTGACTTAAACTCACTCTTTTTTTCTGGTGTGTTCATTATACCTCTAGGTCCCATGAGATCCTTCAGAATCTTCTAGCAAAGGCAAAGTAAGCAAAATGTGGTATTCTGGGTCCACATTTAGGCCATCTTTACATGCTGAAGATTTTTTAGCTTTTTTTTTCTTTCTTTTTCGAAGGAATCCTCAAAACATTATGTTATTTCATGGAAAAGTAGGGGAAGGAAAAAATAAAAACACACCCTTAGGTCTAAAATACTTCTGTAATGTTTTCTATGTGGAAACTTTTACAACTGTATCTTCTTTTTCTTTTTAATTAACCTTATGCTACTTTGTGCCTGCTGATTATGAAGTGTTTCAAGAAAGAAATTAAGTATAAATGTGACATCTTAACTGTTATCTTGTGTGAACATATCCAAAATTACAAGAACATATGCTTGTGATACTTAAAAACTGTATTTTGCCTTTAGAATAAAGGAGCGTATACAACAGAAAAATTTAATCATATAGATACAGATTATTTTAGAAGTACAGAATTAGAGACAGAAAGGACCAGAAAACCTCCTAAATATTATCAGCCTCAGGCTCAAAATAATACCCCAAAATTAAAATATGACTCACAAGAAGAAGCAAGAAAGATTATAACTGGATTAAAATGCAGCCTTTCTGTCCTTCAAAACACATTATTAAAAATATTTTGACTTGTTGCACATGTGTCAAGTAACAGAAGGGGAACTTCTGTGGTCTCTGCAGCAAGTACTCTGAACCTAAACAACTCCTTTGTTCCACATGTGTTTTTCTGGGAAGATGAAGGAGCTTGTTCCCTTGTGCGACCCAGTTGGCAAGACATTCTGCAAAGCCACACTCCACTGACCATTATTTCTGCTTTCCACAAAGCTCGGTCTTCAATAAGGCACAATAATTTAAAATTCCCAATGCCATTCTGTTTCCCCTGACAGTGATACAGTATTATCACAAGTGCATCCTTCTTGACGGCAATGTGATGTTATAAAGTTCTGCTAAATTTATTGAGGAGCCTTTTTCCAGCAGTTAGCTATAACACAGTACAATGGTTATCCTCCTAAATGATAATTAAGCTTTGGGGTAACATTTAATTGAAAACGTACTGTGAAAATCAACAAGTCAGCTTTTTCAAGTCAAGGCTGCTTGGTTCACAATACCGTTCAATGTGATTTTGTTTAACAGTAATCCATGACAAAAATATATGAATCTAATCCTGTTTCCTCTGGAGATCATCTGAAAACACTTAACCCCCTGGACAGTTCTGTATTTTGAATAATTTCACACAATTAGTCAAGGGTTAACCTTTTTCCTATAAATATTGTACCTTTTCAGTAATAAATAACATGATTTGATCAGTAACTATGTTCTATTAGTAACATAATTGATTCATTTCCTTAAGAAAAAACACTTAAAATGCATGAGGGTTAATTTTCACAGGATCACCACTTTTGTATTTAATGTGCTCTCAGTCTCCTGCTCCTTGAATATAGTCCCCTGATCAATAATCATATTGCAAAGAGCCATGGACAACCTCGGAACAAGGAGTGAAGAAGCAGACACTATATAGGAGCAGACAGGATGAAGCACCCTCCTTGCACTAGCTAGTGAGTGACTTTCCAAGCAGTTCGCTTCTCACATCCAAGACCCAAAGAAATGTGCTTCTGTCTTTCTCCTGCCTGAGTTGTCTTGAGCATCAGCAAATCAGCCCAGCAGGAGCAGCTTGCCAACCCAGCGCTCCCCCACAAGGTGTGTGTGTATCACCGAGCTCGTTTTGGAGGAGCTTCAATGTGACCCCTGTGCCCCACACACCCACTGACAGTTTTGTGACCATCAGCTGAAACCAGAGTGTATCCTTTTGTATCTTCAGCTTTCTCCCAAAGGTATGCAGGACACATCCCAGAGGATGTGCCCTGATACACAGTCATAAGCAGGGAATCTGACATCTGGGAATTTGCTTCAGAAATGCACGTCTGATCTGAGCTAAAACGTGAACCTGGATGGACCCCTGCTGTGGTACACTCATGGAATCCTGTAAGAGACCCCTTGTGGCCACCAACTTTCAGGCAGGATTATTTTCTTTTCCGTGCTGGATGATTAATTCTATTTTTAGTTGCTACTTTGTGCAAATCCAAGCAGAGAAAGAGGATGCCTGTATGTGACTGCAAGCAGAATTTGGTTCCATGTCAAAATAAGGACACAGAAAGAGGATTATATCTGCTAGAAGGAAGAAATACAGCATATGATACTGAATCCCCTAGGGAGACTGGATTCTGAGATGAAGTTCACAGTAATCTCATCATAATTAAAACAAAATGAAATTTATGATATCTCATTTCCCCACCACTTTATTATTTAGGTATCATTGTCAAAGACTCTGCAGAAATCTAAGAAGAGCCAGCCTCTGCCCCAAGGAGTTTCCAGTCTAACTCAGGAAGAAGTAAACACTGAATGGCTCAGGAAAGAAAGTAAAGCCCTCGGCAATGAATAAATACCTTTATGTTTTCACAAAGGTCATTCTCAGCAAAAGTGAGACAAAGCAGGGAATGGAGAACCTGTCTTTACTGCTGTGGCACAGGAGAGAGCAGAATAGAAAAGTGAAAGAGGTGAATGCAGAGGTGGATGGAGGGTTGAAGAGGGGTCTTTAAGAAAAGAGAAAAGATAGATTTAAAAAAAAACAGTGCAAAGGTGTACGTGACCACTGTAACCTCCAAGAGCAAAAGATTTTCATCCAATATAGAGAAAGAAGCAAATGAAGCACAGGCAACAATTAGGAGAAGTGACATGTACCAAATGAAGGCTGTGGATAAATTTGAGAGCATTATTTTGGGCACACTTTGTCACCAAGGGCAGATATAGGTTTTTCCTTTTATACTGAAATACAACTATAAAAAACCTTGACAATATGATACAAAATTATATAAAGAAAAATGTCATGCTTTTTAAAAAAGTGAGGATATAGGTGAGGAAATCAATCAGCTAAATAATTCCAAAGAAGTGCTAGGATGTCACCTTTTCATTTCAGATATGAACATAGTTACATAATATAATTTAGCAAGTGAGTTAATGGCTCTTGTCATGAATGCTATTCATCTGCTAGATGCAACTCTGGTTTTCCATTCACATTTTGCAAAAACTCTAACACAATTTTTTTTTCTTTGTTTCACTTACTACATCTTCTGCAATTACAACTTTTGAACTAATCAGCAAATAACTTTCCTCCTTAGCAAGCACCTGCCCAGTTTTCCTTGCAGGACTGTCTCTTCATCAAGGCTGAGGACTACAAGTCTGGGCTGATAATGTGATTCCCTTGGAAATGGAGTATATAGAAAAATTAAGAAAACAAATTCTCCTGATTTCTCTGCAAAGAGGACTTGTGAAAAAGGTTAGGCACTGTATGGCTTGCTTTAGAGTGTGTGATCTACCTCTTGCTAACCAGGAGCAAAACCCCTTAGGAGAAACCCACCACATTTCTTCTTCCCAACCACACCCCCAGTATTTTCAGAAGTCAAGCAAACTGTCTCATAATTATTTAACATGTGATAATGCTCATCTCCTTATTCTACCTTACATGAACTGCCAGACTATGTCCAATAAGTAAAGGGTAGTACCACTGCAGGAGTATAAAGCTGTCTAGAAAATTTTCAGCTGATCTAAATCTTATTTACTGCACAAGAAAACACAGTTTGAGTTCATCTTGCAAAAAGGGAAAGCAAATATGGCATAAGACCACACCTGCATCTTGAAATTTTCTGTTTTAAGCTTCTTTCCTCTCAAACACAACAAAATCTAACATTATTTTGAGACTGTCTCCATTGCATATTAGTGACCATGCAGTCCATTATATTTTAAGGGGGTAAATGACAGCGTGTATGTATTTCCCTGCCTTTTATGATCAGAAAAGAGAGAAAAATAGAAATTCTATTAGTATAAAGACACAGGACTAAGCTGAAAGTGGAAGAGCCAAAACAGATAATAAAACAGGGGGCAGGGACCATAGGTCATGTCTGGACAATACTGACACTTCTTTTTCACCAGCACAATCTGTTCTGAGAGCCTGGGTGGGGAAGGAAGAAAGATCATCTGGGAGCATGGTAGATGGATTTTAGATCTCTTTGTCATTCTTTCATTCTTGGCTCTCTTCAGTCTCCTACTCTTGTCATCCTCTGTTTTTCTTCTTATTGCATGGAAAGCGTAGTTTTAAACCAACAAACGAGTGCAAGTCTGGAAAAGATGCCTGTTTTTTGTTTTTTTTTTTTCTGAGAAGTGCATGGGAGAGCTCAGCTGCTGTTCCCTTTGAACAAAACTGACACCCCCTCATTGGGCTGATACCAGACAGTTCAGTGACCAGAGAAGAGCTCTCTTACTCTGTAAGTTAATATTAGGCAATGAAACTGTGTATGCCATTAAAGTTCAAAGAAACTGATTGCTCCTTTGATGTGTTGCCAAATTATTAGAATAATAACACTATTTTTTTTAAGTGTATGTGTGTCTCCTCAATTCTTTCTTTTTTAATCCCATGCTTTAATAACTGGTGGACTTCAGAAAGAAATATATTATTTTTATTCAAAGGATAGCTGGGTACTGTTTCAGGAGGACTTCTTTTATATACATAACATACAGGATATTAGCCCCCTAACAGAGACAAAAAAAACAAACAAACAAACAAACAAAACCTCTTTATTTTCCCCCTCTGGTGTTATTCTCCTTTAGACTTGAAAAGCAAACGTTTAAAAATGCATGCTGTTAGTGGGTTGTGTAGTACTACACTGCTCTGTCAAAGTGAATATTGTGATAAATTATGTCAGTCTGTTCGTACTTACAATCATCTTCCACTTCCTCATACCAAAGCATGTGAGCAGACATGAAACCTCTCCACAAAACAGAGGAAAAAGAAAACAACAGCAAAATATTTCTTGGCAAAGTGTATTCCAACTTTGCTGCTCCAGTAGCTTTTGCTGAATTAGGCTTGTCCCTGCATAATGCCAGACGTGTCCCCGCACAAGCCCCAGCAGCTCTGCAGAGGAGAGGGCAGGAATGCCCCGGGTGGGATGCTGGGCTGGGCTGGCTGCCGGCAGGGTCTGCGGCGTCCCGGGCAGGGAGAGGCAGGGATCCTCACTTCCACCCAGCCGGCATGGTAACTAATGCCAGTGCTCTTTGGAGGCCCCTAAATGTTTCAAATTCCAGGACCTGCGCAGAAGCAACGCTCTGTGCTTCCCTCAAAACAAAGTTGATTTCCCATAACATCACAGCCCATGCACTCGACATATAAGGCTCTGCTTCCAGGGTGGCATGTGGAGTGGGTTTAAATTATGTGTTGCGGCTTCCCAAGGAACATTTAGGCTACAAAGCGGGGTGAAGAAACGGAAAATTTTACTGTTTCCTTTGCACAGCTCCCCCGAGACCCTGATGAAACAGATTCAGTCCCTTCCCAGGAAATGACCCCCAGCCCCATCCTCAGACAGGATCTTCCCTTTTTGGGAGAGGAGTGGTAACCCTCCCTGGCTTTTGGGATTTCACCCTCACTCCCAAGCAGAGAAAAAAATAAACAAACCCAAAATCAGTGTTGCCACCAAACTAAGTGTGTAAATGCTAACAGAAGTTGTGATAAGTCAGTAGCTGCTTTAAAGAGACAAAAAGAAAAGAAATAGAAAGAAAAAAAAGGTAAAAGAAAAACTATTGACTTACAATTGACCTTTCCACTCCCAACAAAACCATGCAGCACTGCTGCTATACACAGCCCAGAAGCAGAGCAGGGAGTGTACACAAGCTGCTTGTCACTTTCTCTTCCTAACAGTGGGAACATCCCTTCACTTCCAAATCCCAAAGGCTGCTGGACCCAAACAGGTGGGATCTGGGCTGACACTGTCCCTCTGTATTCAGTCCCAGGCCTCTTCAGTTTACACAGGAAGAAGAAACAGGCTCGCACACAATACTTGGGAACAGGACTGAGGGATCTTCCACCCAAACCCATATTTTATAAGGCTGCTTTCTACAGTATATACTTTGAGCAGTATGTATGGCCTTTAGAGACAGGCCATATTAAATAATGGTTTCATTTGAAAAGTAATTTGAAAAAATACTGTTACACTGTTCATTATTTTTTAAAATCTATCCCTAAAAGCCTGAAAAGTGTCATTTTTCAATTTTAAAGCTTAAAGTGTCTAGTCATGGTGATTACAAGTTTATAAGTAAATTTCTGGATTATGCAGAAAAATAAACAGACATGAAATGTGTAATATAACCTTACAGCCACTGGCATTTTCTACACCAACAGTCAAATTAATATGCTGAAGAACCTGGACGTACAGTATATGCCAGCAGACTCACAAGGATTAATTTGCAGCCCACAGGAACTGCAAATCATGAACTGATGTAGAAAATAATCCGAAGCAAAGCAGAGCACACTGTGACAGCAGCAGCATTTTGATTATTTGAGGGAAAAGGAGACTGAGAAAATTCAGGAAGGGAACTGCTTATCGTGCAAAATTTCTGTTTCAAAATACCTAAGGTCACCCTTAATAGCAGATGCTGTCAATAACTGAGGCCCAGTAATGCACTTACAGTCTACAAGTGAAAGTTATCTTAAAGGTAGGTGTCTGCAATCCTCCTGGCTTCTATTCATTTCGAGATGACAAACTTTTTCTTTGAAATTTTTTAGGTGCTCTGTTTCTAAATATGATCAGAGGGCCTTCATCTCAAGAGATATCTGCACTCTGTTTTACACCTAACTCTAGTCATAATCTACAAAAATTCATGTGGGTTTGAGATCATCAAAATATTCAGATCAGGCTCTTCAAGAAATGTAGTACTACCCAATACTTGTTTCTAAAACATGGCCCAAAGCAGTGTTTAGTGGTAATAATGACAATAATTTACAAATTAAACAATTTTCTAGATGCAAGAAATGCAGATTTGCTTCCTCTTTTCCTGCTGGGGGTATTCAGAATTCCACTGCCTCAAAAGAACACCTGGGTCATTCACAGGAGGACAAATACTTTCAGCCTAGAAAAAAATTTGTTTCCTCCTATTGATGGTCCTCCAGACAATGGGGAAAGAGTCAGGATTTGTTGGGCCAAGGAGAGAAATAACAAAAGTGAGTGTTCAAATCTACTGGATATTTTGGTTGGGTTTGGATTACTAGGTTTGTTGTTGGTTTTAGTTTTGGGAGGACTGTAGAGAAATCGAAAGGCTGTTAAAAGCTTAATACTATTTTCAGTGGCTATGAATGCTGTGACGGACTAACAATGAGAAACATCAAGTCAGCTGAAAAGAGGTTTAATATGCATCTCTTAGTCCCTACTAGCCAGCGTCATGTGCACTTTTATTTCATGGACAATGTGGAACGGGTTTATCATTTTGACACACCAGGCTTTCTTATTGATAGGGGTCTTTTTTGTCTGAACCAGCATTGAAAGCTCTATCTTCAACAATAGAGAGCAAGTCACAGCCTCACTTTAGCTTTATGTCAAGTAATTACTGTACACTCAATAAATGCTGGTAGTCAGAGACCACCTGCCTCACTCTCCTTTCTAGATGCTGCAAGTAGCAGGCTCTGACCTGCAGCAGCTTTGCTCAGTGCTCTGAGACTACAGTGCCTGTGCTGTAAGGTGGGAAAGGAACAAGATTCAAAGTCACAAATAGTTTGAAAAATATAGAAAATCTGGAATAATAAAAATGGAATTTTTAAAAAATTATTGCTGTCATTTTAGTTTAATGGTGCCTTTCTCTTTCATAATCAGTAATGGGTTAGATGAAAGAAAATTGTCATCTTCACAGAAACAGTTTGGGTGACTCCCAGCCACCCACTAACAAACACTTTATACAGAGGCTGTTTATTTCCCTGCTTGAGAAGTCCTTTCAAAGTCCAAGTATTGATAAAGTTGCAAATATCTCCTTTCTGACGGCATGAGCGTGACAGTAATGCAGAATTGGAGAAAATGCCAAAGAGGCCAGCAGCTATCTGAAAACAAGGCCCAACAATAAACTGCCTGTTCAGGCATCGTGTAGGGGATTGGGTTCAGCATATGTCAGCATGACTATAGAAAAGAAATGGATTTCAACATCCAAATTTGGCAGCCACATTTATTGTCTCAGTATGCTAAACCAGAGGGAGGTTAGGAAGTTAGGACTGGAGGATAATGGTCAAACTTTAGGCTGGATGTAGGAACCAAGTTCTCAGTTCTCTAACACTTCCTCTCCTGTACTATAATAAAGGGCTGCATTGAAATTCAGGACTTCCCTGTTAGAGGGGAAAAAAAAAAAAAAAGATACACAAATGGAAAATTATGTTTTTGACATAATTGATATGGAAGGAGAGGTCCCAAATTCAACATAAATAAATCAAATAACTTCACATTAACAACCTCCACAGAGTAACAAATCTTCCATCTCACTGTAATTTACTATGATACAAGCACCTAACAAACCCCCAACAAAGCAAAGCACACCATATTGTCATTTGTATCCTCTCTCTCCTTTCCTGTTAACAGATAAAACAAGAAAATAACAAATAGGTAGAATGCTGCACAGAACTGATTTACAAACCTCTTATGACTTTTTAAACATCCCAGTGGCACATGGTGTTTGCCAATACAACTCAACATCAGGCAGAATGCTTACAGCATAAACCTAAGACAGATGATAGTTTGATTATAATTTCAGAAAGCATTTCAACCTTTATTCCACCCTGTCTTTAACTCCCTGCCAATGCTGACCTAAAAAAAACTATAAAGGCAATCCAAGCCTGTCGCTCAGTTCAGCCATTAAGCTCATAACAAGATGTCTCTATGCTCTTGCCAGTATTTGCAAATCTATCACATCTATCTGTGTGGGAAGAAGTGCTGAGCTCTAGGGACTGTTGGACTGATGTGAAGGGAGAACTGGGGTGGGATTCTTTTAAGCACTAATATGCAGCGTGGGGTTTTGCCCTGATGGTATATTGGCTCTGAGCCTTTTTATTATTCATTTCCTGTTATGAAAAAAAACCAAAAAAAACCAACCACAAACCACTTACATGTCAGCAAGAGAGGAAAACCAAATATTTGACAGCTTTATCACAACAGAAGTAAAAAGGCAGCTTCTGATTTTCCTGTGAAATAGGCAAGAAAAAAAAAAAAAAGAAAAAAGAAAACCTTTCTTTCACTGAAGAACTTTTTTGTTTTGTTTCTTAGACTATTTTTACTTCAAAACCAAATATATTGTAGAGGTTTTTAGTACAGTTTACAAGGGGGTTATTATTTTTCTATATGTTTATTTGATCTGCAGACCAGAAAACAAAAGAGGAAAAAAAGCAATAAAAGCCCATCAAAAACCCCCAAAACAAAACAAAAAAACAACGAACCAACAACAAAAAAAAAAACACAAAAAACCTCCAAACAAACAAACAGAAAACCAAGAAACCCCCCTTGCTCTTAATTCTGAAGGAAGTAGTAGGTTTTGGATTCTAAAGTGGAATATATAAGCTTATAGTCAGAAAATCAGTAGTCAGGACAATGATTAAGACAAATCCCTCTCATATGCAAGGTATGTTAAAACAATTCACTGTATTTCTGTATCATGAAATGCTTCTGTTTGAAAACATGCTCTAACACACTGGTTCATTACTGCGTTTGTGCTGTCTCCGTCATGTCATGGTCACTGTGAAATAGAGATTACTCTTTTTTTTGGAGAGCCTCTAGTGAAGAGAAGGGCTGGGCTCACTTCATGCTAATTCAACATAAAAAGTAACGCTCAGAAAACAAGCAATAATCACTATCTATTTGGAAAGTTTCAGCTAAAGAACAATGATTCCGTTTTACCTAGAGGAACTCTCCTTGGTGTGAAGTTTCAAGCAGATTTAGCAGGAAAGCATGTCCATGCTTTGTAGATCTTTATTCTCAAACCCTGTCAATTCTCCAACTTTCAGAAACTTTCGCCTCAGCAGAAATGAAATCAGTCTTTACTGAAGTCAGTTGGACTAAACTACTCAGGAGATATACCGAGCCATCAAAAGGAAAGTGTAAAAAATGATAGCAAATTATATAAAAACTAATATTAAGAGTACAAAGAAGAGAAGACGAAGAAGATTTTAATTACTGATATATGCATGGTAAGAACCAAAGTAATAAAGAGGAATTAGAATTACTCATTTATGCTTATAAAATTTCTGGTCTTCATCACTCCAGAGAGGATGATATGACCAGAAGGGAGAACATCTTATTAATTAATATTCCTTTCTCTAGATTTAGATTCAATCCAACCACCATAAGCATCCCAGATAACCTGTAGAGAGGATACCCCTTCAGAGAGTATCTGAGTATCTAAAATAGGCTCTTGATCCAAACTGCCCTTGGTGGGGCAGGGGATGTTTTTCTCTGGCTTTCTGTTTTGTAGGACCACCCTTTGTTGTGTGTCCAGACCATGAAGGGCCAAGGCCAGACTGTCCCTCTCCTCCCTGTCTTTTCAACATCCACAGGAAGAAAATCTGGGCGTAGACCAGGAGTGAGACACATCACATGAGGTCCCCCAGTTCAACAGAAAACTCATTGGTGCAGTCATTTTCTCAGGGTGGGTCCAAAACACTTGTGAAATTTACCCAATTCTGAAAGCCACTGTAACTCACCCAAGGGAAGTCCGTATTCAGCGTTACCAACATTACAGAGGAGCTCATCCCAGACTCCACAATGCTTAAATGAAACTGATAACAACTTGGTAATTTGTATCACATCTAAATGGTGAAATACTAACCAATTTTTAGGCACTTACACACATTCACATGTAAGTATGTCACGGAGAGACTGAGTGCACTCACAGGCAAGTGCTGGTGATGGTAATGTATGAGCGTGCATATTTAATACATCTTTTAAGAGGACCCAATTTCACAAAGTTGAAAACAATTATAAAACCTCATCAGTGAGGAGAAAGAAGTTAAACAGAGAAATGTGAATGATAATTGGAAGGTATTTGAAAACACTGTTTAGGCCTACAATGTCATTACTAAGAAAAGATGTTTCTCTGGTTGAAAACAAACAACTACAAACAAAAACAAATTTAGTCTAGAAGAGAAGCAAGTATTTAAAAAACAAAAGCAAACACAATATGTAAGGAGCAGAGGAAAAATGCCAAGCTGATTGCAAAGAATATCAATAAGGAACTAAGAGGTAATTATGAATCAGAGTCAACAATCCATACGTACGATACAGAGAATTCACCTAGGTCTGCAGGCAAGCTGCATTAGCTCTGCCAAAGACAACTCAAGGTCACTTTGCATAGCAAATGTGCTAGCTGCTCACATAAACACAGCTTTCTTTAGGGAAACACAACTTGAACGCCAACCGCCTACGCAGTATCCCAGTCACTCCATCATGTAATCCCTTGGCTTTATTCTGCTCCAGTCAACATTTCAGCTGTGTCCAGTTTTGACACAACACTTATAAAAGCCACAGATAAATTGGAGAGCATTTAGCATCACAAATATCCAAACAGGCAATCTTCTTTGTAAAGAAAGACTGAGGGAACACTACATGTTTAGTCTGGAAAGAAAAAGCAAAGGAGTATATAGCTGCTGCCTTTCAGCATCTGAAGATCACAACACTTCATTATTTTTCGCGTATGCCAAAGAAAGGGACATCATTTGGGTAAAATCAACCTAGATTTGGTATTACGAGAAAATTGTGGGAGTACCAAATTACTTACATATGTGAAAGCATATACAAACAGAGGTCATCAAACCCTTTTAAGTTGAAACTTATAAGGAAAAGTTCAACAAATTCCTTAAGGGTAACAAAGTATATTTGATCTATCTCAACCCTTGGAGTAGAAGAAATTTAACGCCTTTCACCTCTATATTTCTGTAACTCTGTGAAACAAGAATTACAGACTAGTTAATATGATGAGTCATATACAGTTCTAGTGTGTATTCATCTCATAAAAAAATAATTGTGTTGTGAAAGGAGAGCAGCCCAATGGATACAGGAGTATACACTGACAATCTGGAGACCTAAATTCTATTAGCAGTTCTGCCAGTCACTCCTTGTTCAACTTCTGCCTTTTTTTTTTTCCCCCCAAACTGAAAACAAACATTTACAAGCTAAACAAGTGCTAAGCATCAGCCTGATTAATTATTGTTTAAGATAGGTGGCAAACTGCTTAAAGTATAGGAGTATTAAGGGTCTGTGTTTTAATTACATTGATTTCACCCTAAGTCTCCCTGGATGACAATTGCTCATAGCCTTAGTTACAGTGGCAAAAGACTGCCACATTAAATCTGTGAAGACTGGGCTATTATGACAGCAAATTATGATGACAAAATTCTGTTAGTTCAAGTCTAATGAGACATTACTGCACACACTAGGATGAATGTTAAATTATTTCTGTGCAGGTCTATATGTAGGTTAGTACATCAGGATGATGGCAAACTGAAGTTAATGCAAGCCTGCAGAGCTGACATTACAAATGTCAAGATGATTGCAAAATGATGCCACTGCAAGTGAACTATGATTAAAAAATAAGATGATAAACACAAAAATGTGTTAAGAGAATGTAAAAATAAACTCACATAAAATAAAACCAAAGAATATTTTACTTAAAGCAAAAACCATACTGTGGATACCACCAGTGATGCAAATCAATTCTTTGCCAAACTGGCCAATGTTGATCAGGGAGGCACAAAGCCAGGATGAGACTGCCTTACAACTAACTGCCAATAAATTCTGAGTAATGGTATCACTATGACATTTTTTCCACTAAAAAGAGGCAACTGACTCTGTAAAAATATAAGTAATTTTTGAAAATATGCTCAAGATTATTGTCCTATGACAGAATCCGGTTTAGTAATGAAATTCCTTCCTAAATTTAATTATATTGATGCTTTTCTTTCTTGTATTCTGGCAGGGTTAGTAGTACATGTCTAGAGCCCAATTATTCATTAGGCCCAAAAGAAATTAGTCCAGTTTCAGGTAAATTAAAATATATAGTAACCACAGCATTATAACATTAAGGTGATTAGACATTTGATATGCAGAGTGTTCAAAATATTTTAATGTGATTAGACCAGTAACACCAAAGATCTGGTAGTATATTTCCTTAGTGCAGTGTTTAATTATTGCTTCTAACATATGAGGGGGGAAAAAAACACTAATTCAAAACCCAAAAAAGTACTTTTTTCTGCATTTGAAATCCTTCCTTCTCACTGTAATTTTTCTATCTACTGCTAAATATAAGAGATACACTTCATTTCCAATTTGACAACAGCAGGTACTTTGTGTCTTTTCAAAAGACTGGCATATCTATCTGTCTGACTCTCTATCTGAAATGTTTTCCATCTCCTTATCACCCAAAATATTAATACTCAGTTCCTGATGAATTACGCTGGTGAACTTCAGTGCTTTGGTTACATAACAGACTCTGTCAAGTGGTTTAGGTAGTGCCTGACCTTTAGATGGAAAGCATGCATTAATTTTCTTCCATCTAGTAGAGAATAAAATGAAAACTTTCATTTTCTTGAAAATGTATAAGTTTTTATTGGGCAAACTACACGTCATTCAGCAAAATAACAGAATGGCAAAATCTCACTAAAAATAAATCTTAAAAAGGTAATTTATTTCAGAGACAAGTACAGAGTGGTTTGTGCATTTTTCAGAATCTTCAAAATAGCTCCATAGCTAATGAATTACTAATAAATAAATTCTGGAATACAGAAAAGGAGATCAAAATGATGCATTCAGAACTCCAATTCACTCAGATTACAGACTGAAATTTGTAAGAGTCATTATCACTGAATACATTACATTAAAATTCATGTAGCTTTTCTGGAGACACACACACATACCACCTGAAGGCGTGGATTTTTAGAAGACTGGGAAATCAGTACATCCAGCTACTCACTAATTTGTCTGTTGGCATGGAACCTCTGCCAACTGAAGTTACCTGTGAATCTGAACATGGGAAAGAAAACACAGACTGAAACCTATAAAGGATGAACTATACAGTGCTCCCTCACTCTACCTGCTGATTTTAAACTTACTAAATATATACACTCTGATGGCAATGATATAAGAACTGTAAAATTCAATTAATTCAGTGGTGTTCTATTACACAGGAAAATAATAGATCGGAAAAATTACTAGGTTTTTTTGTTTGGTTTTTCTTTTTTTAAATCATTAATGATAAGCAACAGAAATCAAAGGCACGTTATTATAATGACATAAAGGAGGTCCATCTAAGGAGTTTTAAAACCTAAAAGGTGTCATCTCTATGGAATTATTTAAAATCTTAATTGTTTTAAAATCCTTAATTCTAACAGTGCACCTTGAATTACAGGTTGGTTGTTTTGGGGTTTTGTAGCCTGCTAGTTCTTACGCAATATGTATACCAATGCTTACCATGTTAGACCTGTGGAGTGACAAAATTCCAAAGGGATTGTGAGTTGTGGGTAAAAAAATGCTTTCTTTAAAAACACTTAATGTAAGTTTAAAAATGTAATGCAGATCAGAACTATAGCAGCTTTGTCACTAACATGGAAAACAGAAATTTTTGCACTCTTTTCTGTTACAGATCCACTAACATACAGCCCGAGTGCCAACTTTCATATGAGGAAAATGCACCTCAAACTACTTTTATGCAATAAATCTTGGCTTATCTATGTTACATAAGTAAAACTAGATGATTTATTAACATTGGAGAAAGTGGGCTAAATTTAAAATTCTCTGAAGTTAATCAATCCATGGAAGATACAGTGACATGTCCTATATGGGGGACTACAGCAGCACAGGGATTTGGAGAACAAAGTATTGGTCACAGCTTCCACAGACTTTATGAGAGATACAGATGACTAAATTTGTCCAATATTATTTCTGGTGCTTCATGGTAATTTGTCTGGCTCATATTCACTTTTGAAAGGCACAGGTCTTCTACAGACTTTGGGTGAGACCCAAAATGAGAACTTCCAGTCACTGTCAAACATTTTAAATAGCCTATGTATAAATACCTATCAATGCAGCACAAGTATGATGACTTCTTTCTTTTTCAAAACCCGAAAAATTATTTCAGATTAAAGTACTCTCCCACTCTTCAATCATCCAGTTACTTATTTTCCCCTGTTTGATAAATATATTCATAGAAAACTTCTCATAAGGATATGCTTGACCAGAATAAAGATGCATCAAAGATTACTATTACAATTGGAAGAAATATTTTTTAAGCCAAAATATACAAACAGATTTGAAATTATTTAATGGTGATACATGTTTCAAGTACAAAATTCATCAAACCCCACAATAAGTACTTCAGCTACTGTGCAAAGCTGGATAAAAACTGCCAAATGCAATCCCTGTTTTTAAAAAACCTCTTTTGGAGCTAAAAACCAGTTTATCTAATCATCGCGCTAGTCTAATTTTCAGAAATTGCAATAAGAATAGAATTAACAGACGCAGATATGAATTAGCGGGGAAATGTAGTTCACAGGGGGAAACCACAGTTTATGTGTCTGGTAAAGTTCTTTGAAGGAGTCAGTGAGACAAGAAACATAGCCTACACAAATTAACAAATTCTCATTAAAGACCTTAAAGAAACAAAGATGTCACAGAATAGGAGATCCACTTTCTCTCATGAACAAGCAAATCATTATAACATGAAAGCTCCCAAAGCTTTCTCAAATGTGTATGTCACCAGACATATCACAGATCAGTGCCTGGACTGGTCAACACATAAGGTACACTGATTATCATTACATAGATCTAGAAAGAGAAGGCAACTTTCAAGTTTCCTAATAGTGCTAAGGTATTCCAGGAAATAAAAATGAAAGTTGGCTCCAGAGAGATACAGAAGAGTCTCAGAGTGTCAACTGGGCAATAAAAAAAGACATATGAAATTCAATATTGAGAATACGTGGAGAAAAAGAAATCTCAAATTTACGTACTCAGCATGGGCTCTGAACTAGTTATTACCACTCAGAAAAGACATCTTGGAGTTATAAAAGGTCTATGAAAATATCAACTCCATCTTAGAAGCTGTCAAAAAGCAAATCAAAAGCTGGCCATTACTATGACAGAAATAGAGAGCACCATACAAAATATCATTATGATATTATTTAAAGTCATCAGGTGTTCATGCTTTGAATACTGTGGGCTGTTTTACTCTCCCTATCACTAAAAAGAAGTAGCAGAAATAGTAAGGACAACAGAAATGATTGAAAGCTAGGGAGAAATGGCTTCCATATAAAGAATGACTGAAGAAAAGTCTTCAAGGGAGGGTGAAGGGAGAGTGAATGAGTATGGAACTTAGGTCTCTGAACCTGACGAGGAGAAAGAGATTGCCATGGGGATGCACACTACCCAAAGGAGTGCAGCGTTATGTATTGAGGGACTAATCATCTAAAGTATATTACAAAGGGGCTGAGGCCCAAATAGACAGGTACAAGTCCAGGAAGAGGTCTCAGCACCATCACTGGCAGTTCTCCAAAATCATCTGCTCAATGTGCAGAGTGGACAAAAAGAGCTGACCCAATGCTGGGCCTCTCCACATGTGCTGGGAGCAAATCAGAAGGATTGGCTTTGCTGCTACAGAAGCCTGTGGTGTGTCCATATCTGAAGGGCTGTATGCAGTGCTGGTCTCCAGGAGGATCCAGTGGAGTTAGAGAAGAGCAGCTGGAAACAATGAAGGGACTGTAGGTCCTGCCTTGCGAACAGAGTCAAAGAGCTGGGATACTTCGGCTTCTAGAAGAGAATACTCAAGAGACATAGGACAGAAAGGACTGAGGCTTGAAAAGCATGAAGGGGGTTAACAAGCTGCTTAAGTTATTTACCAAATCTTCTAGTACAACCAGAGGTATATGATGCCCAATTGGTTTAAAGGACAAAAAGGAAGTATTTCTTCAGCCACTGGATTACCAGCTTCTGGATTTTACTGCACAAGGAGGTTATTGAGGCAGATGTTTATTTAGCTGGTTTAAAACGGAGTTAGATAAATTCAAGGACAACAGGTCTGTAAAAAGACACTAAAAAGGAATGGGGCCAGAATGCAACCTCTAGCATTTTTAGTACCATAACTGCAGATGCTGGGGGAAGATGAGAAAGTGGACTTCAGACAGCATCCAGGCTTATGTGGTCTCCCTGACTATCATCTCCTACTGCTATGTTCTGGAAAAATAGCTCTGGGCTTGATGCACCCTTCTTCTGACCCAGCAGGACATTTTGTATGAACTTAAGATACATGAAAAAGTAGACTGCAGCTGAACATAACTGAGGTGTACTAAATCATGACTCTTTAGAGAAGATGAACTGAGAACAATTTTTCAGTGTCTCTCTTAGCATGAGCTGGATACAAGAGAGGAAAGAAAAAAAAAAAAGAAAATCAGCAGGTGGCTGGCTCAAAACAAGCAAAAAAAAGCACCTCTTCACACTGCATGTATCAAAGTGATCGGACTCTGCCACTGGATGTTGTGCATGCCAAGGGTTCATGTCACTCAGCCACCCTGGGAGCTCAGTCTTCTCCCCCGTCTGTTCCCTGGCACCAGCAGAAACAGTGTGAAAATCAGGTCTCCTGGAACTCTCCTCTCAGGCATTCGCTCATTTTTTTAAGGAAAAAGTGACTGGGCACATCACCTACATATGCCCGACTTCAAGGACGAAACAACATTGTGCAGACGTTATACCAGCTCTTTTCACCCCCACAGATGCAGTTGTTTCTTTATTTCCTCTACCTCAGTGCCTCTCATGCTGCTAGTAATCTTTGATGGGAACAGTGCAACACAAGTTAAATCACTGGTATTATTCTCATCTTTTGTAGTTACAACCACCTCTGAATTTAACAGTGCTGTGTGTTTTAGTACAGCAGTGTTTGCATGACAAAATATTAAAAGACTTTCCACCTTTTTACCATATACCCTGCTTTCAAGGGTTTATATTTTAGCTGGGAAAATGTTCACAGCTGAAGATCAGCATTCAAAGTCTCAGTGTGGAGGCAACATTTCATTTCAGCTGTGAGAGGGAAAACAGTATGTCATTTTTATAACTATCAATAGAAGGCTTCTGCAGGGCTTTTACTTTTTAGATTTTTTTTTCCTGTTATAAGACATTCTCCTGTTTCAAGTTAAGCAACTGGATGTATTAATAAGTGACAACCATTGATGATAGCATGAACAAGAAAAGGTGAGTCTATAAAAAAAAAAGATGCTACAAAATTAGTGTATCATTTCCACAGTTTTACATGAAACACAAAGACACAGTTCTGTAAAGCATAACAATGTAGTCATCACTACAGGATGCAGCATTGACAAAACTGTAATACATTTTAAATACTGGCTTCATACCTTTATATTCAGAAGAAAAGAGATATTAACAACTGGGACATGTAAAACAGAGGAATTCTTAGTTTATCATTTCCAAAATCTTGTAAGGAATCAAAAAACTTCCTCACTTTAGAGAATTCATGACATAAAAGAGGATATCAGCCTTTCCTTCCCAATTCTCAAATTGTATCAGTTGTTCCCACTGATACTACTTCAGAAATATTTATGAATTATGTAGTCATTATATCAAAATACCTTGTTTATTAACATGACATTTTAATATCTTCCTGTATCTTCCTAGCTGCAAACATACAAAGAACTGGATTTGTCAGCAGTCCCAAAACACGCATCACATACATATACATCTTTGTGGAAGTCAATTCATGGCATGGGAGAATAAGAGGTTAATTAATTTCCAATATCTATCACCAGAGGAACTGAAATAATGAAATATTTTACTTTATTTAAGATTGCGTGCCATTCCCTTCTCTCAAGAGCTTCATTAGAAACAGAAAGAATGCGAGAAAGCAAAGGAAATAACCACACATTAGAAATAACTGTCCCTACCTATTAAAAAAATCACATTGAACAGAAAAAACAATACATGTGGGTATATACATATACAATATATACATATACACAAATGAAAATATGTACACACATGCAGACATACACAGCTGTAGTATTATTTTACAGTAGATATATATTATTTTAGAGTAGATATATAGACATGGCGTGTGGAAGGAAAGGGTAAATATCCAAGACTCATTGCAATATGGAGTTTGACAGAAATAGGATAATTGCTACACCTGTTGCTAGAACAGGCTTGTAGGCACTTTAGTTTAAATGAATCTGGAAATAAGGGAAAGCTTAAGACCACTGAAGTCTTCCATGTAGCCACAGTACACAAAAACACTCCGGTGCTTATTCCACTAAGGGGTAAACACGTCTCCTTCCTGGTTGACAAACTGCAGGAAGCAGTGCAGAGCTTCTTAATGCACAGCCATCAGCCCAGTCACGATTCAGTGATGGATAATGCAAGTCATGAACCACCGTATGTGCTCTTTGTGGTAACGGTTCTTAATTTCATTTCTAGGGAAATTCTTCACCTATCAATCTTTGAATTATCTGTGTCTAATCCTTGCTCAGGAAATATGTCTTGACATAATCAACTTTATCAATTATTGCACAATAGCTAATCTCTTGCTATAGAAGAAAACATTGACAAGGCGTAATGGCATTACTGTGAGAATACTTCACCTGTCCCCTAAATCATTCCTAGACTATTAAGCCTCAGAGCTCAATATAGTTTAGAAAATTTCACTGATGGGCTCCTCCAGGGCATTACTACCAGATTACTCCCATGATTTGATAACAGAATATGTTATAAACATACACAATTGCTTGAAAGATATTAATTGCAATATATGCTCTTCTGCTAAGCTCTTGCCGGCACCAATATCAAAATTAAATCCCTTCAATGCTGTTTTCATATGCATAGATATCATTAGAAAATTCTCATGGCAGCCAGCATCGAAAGCTGTGTACTCATCTTCCAACTGAATCCCATGGTGCATTCCAGTTATCTTCATGGTTGCTTACATGGGGGAATTTGTGCAAAGTAAGGCTGTGTTTGAATTTACTGCTCAGTAATTACTTCAGACAACTCTGCATGTGGACCACTTAGTGTGAGAAAGCTCTTCTGCCTTAATTCAGGAAATGGTGTTATCTTACACAGGGCCACTTTTGAGGCTCGATCAAAAATGTCAGATGAGGGTTAAGCCATTTTCTCATTGTAGAAATCACACTAGCGTTTTGTGTCCCTTTCTCCACTTGTGGATATACCCTTATAGAGTATCTTTCTTTCTATGTCCTTAAACTGCTTTTTCCTTCAGCCTCACCTCTACTATGTAAAAATAAATAGCCTGCCATTGTAAGGTAAAGATTTATTGGCTTCACCAAAAATGTCCTAGGTTTCAAGTTCAAGAGAGGCTGAGGTTGTGATGCATGAAGCTTGGTTTCGCTTGCCTGAGCCATTCTGAAAAAAAGTCTATCCTAACAATTTCTTTTCATAACAAAATTCTTAGAAAACAGCTGTAAGCCTTCAGTGTGTTAAAGGCATAGTTTAAAAATATTTCCCTCAAAAAGTAAAGCATTGCCAAAAATACATCCTCTTATGTACAAATAACATAAGTTCATCCAAATGCAGTTTAAGAACTTTCATAAAAGAAATGCATCCTTGAAGCAAAACAGGACATGAGATTCCAGAACTCTGAAAAAACCATAGTTTTGGGGTAGTTTCTAACAAAGGTTTCCCTATTTGAGCAGGTTTTCTTTTATTAACTGAGAGTTTAAAAATTCCTCCAAGCTCTAAATTGAATAAAAAGACAATTGAATTTTTATTACACATCTCTTTGATAGGATGTGGAGGTACCAAAAAAAGGGGGACCCTTTTGCTTCCCTCCCCTCACCCCCTGCCTATATACATCCCATGCTAATACACACACAGAGACTGGAATACCAGTTTTCACATATACAGAGATCCTGGAGAGTCAACATTAATGGAATTTTTAAAAGCACATAAAAAGACAACAGAGAAAACAAAAAACATTAAAAAATATGTCCAGGGGTTGAGAGAATAATAATAATAATATCCTCTATGCTCAGTTATGCTGTCAGAAATGTTCTCCTTAGAGGGGGGTGATTTAATCACACAGGGACTGACTGCAACGGAGGTGGAGGTGTACATGCCCAGCTGCCCACCAGCCTCATTACACATCCAGGCTCACTCTCCTTCATAATAAAGACTCCTAGAAGACTTTGGAGGCTTTGTGAAGGCAGAATGGGGAATAAATGCTGCATGGTGGGTGTTGGGGGCTGCGTCTTAAGAGGAACATTCTTCTGGTGGGGGCCCTCCAGGGCCAAGCCTCTTGTTAAATGCACTTATGTAAAAACAACGTGTTACTGTGTGCAAAATGAATCATTTTTTGCCTAAGAGCATGGGTGCAAGGCAATCCCCATAGTCCCAGGGTTATAAGCCCCTCAAGAGCAGTAGCCCTTCTCATTGGACTCATGCAGCTTGAGCAAAACCAATTTTAAGGGTAATAATGAGCTACCAGCCAGCATATTTATAAAACCATGCTACTTTAGAGCAAATTCAGGTGTGACAAAGGATTGCAGAATAAGGTGTAGAGCATGACAGCACACATGCCAAAGTGGCCCACTCAATCCTACAGCAAGGAGGAAGAAACCACTTACAGCCATCTCACCCTCCTTGCAGCAAAGGACTTGAGGGTGGTTGGAGGGCATAATGATTCCCTGAATTCACCCTCTCCAGGCTGAAACCTTCCACCTTGAGATGAAGAGGGGTAACAGGAAAGTGAGCTCCCATCAGAAAAGAGGGTCAGTCTATAATTAATCACTGTATTTATGACCATAAAGTATCCATAGCATTATAACTGGGCAAAGGATTCTTTGATAATATTGATGTTATTTTAATTAGACTAAGAAAACTGTGTAAATTTGCCCAGCAGCTCTGCTCCTTCCACCCACAGAAACATTTAGCATGTATCAAACTCATGAAGATTGCCTGCAATCTGGATGCAACAAAGCTGTAATGGACTTACTACAATCCAAATCAGTCAGAAATTCTACAGATAAATGTGAAAAAAGATCACTTAAGAACAATTCATACAAAAAGAAAAAAAAAAATAATTCTGGGCTCCAAAGTGTGACTGATTTGAGACAATGTTTCACCATAAAGATTGAACCGGTTCCTCTTAGGAATGGAAACTTGAACTTTATTGTGTACCTGGGCATATGACATTGTACAGAGAGATCTAAATTGTCACTAACAATATTGACAGGACCAGTGCCACAGAAAATGAGTGACTTCCTCAGTGTCTAGAACAGAGCTCCAACAATTTTGCTGGTATTCTGAAAAAATGCTAGATGGGTAAAATAAGTTAACTCTAGAAAATTGTAAGGGCAAGCTGCAGGGAATAGGGACTTAACTGGAGGGAAAGATGATAGGTCATTCATACCTACTGGGCTCCATGTCCATGAATGGGAGAGGCTTATCAGAGACACACCGAATTTAAACCCGTAACTTCTGGACAAGAATATGCAAAATCATCCTTAAAACAAAAGGGAGCCAATACAATGCAACAATATAAGAAGCAAGATTCTCTGAAAAAATAATGTTCCCCTGATTCCTCTTATGCAAAAATGAAGACAGGGCTCACTTTCATTAACTAACCAAATGCAAACTGGGAAACAAAAGTGATTTTTTTGCCTCCTAAACCACCAAGAGCCATGCATTGTAAATATCCTCCTTCTTCCAATCACATAATTAGAAGGTTATTTGCATTTTTTTATTAAGTACCTGGTATGCATTGCAGTAATTGAGCAGAGATTTATTCAGAGAGGAGGAAGCACACTGGAGGTTGCACTGCCAGATGATGAACCTCTGTCATGTGCTGTGGCTCAGGCATTCCTGTCAGGTCAGAGCTGCACTTTGCCACGTAATGAAGCAACTTAGAACTGCTTATTCAAAGCCCTGAACTTAATTAGTGGTAAAGTGAGGCAACTAACTTGCAGTGAATAAATTGTCAACTTTGCTTCTTTCTATTCATGAACCTTCTATCATTAGCAAAAATTATTCTTGTAATTATTCAAATTTAATTCACCATATTATTAAAATAATATTTAGTCTACAGCTCATTCACCAGGAGCATGAATGTTATAAATGAGTTTATTAATTTTGAATATCTGAGTAGATCATATGGTTCAAGGTGTAAAGCTCAGAATCAGAGTGTTTGGGTAACTACCTACAGCACTGAGTTTTACATTAACTTACCTGTTTTATACACTGAACACTGAATAAATTAATTGTCATTGGTCCACTTATTCACTAAGCACTTTTGGAAGAGAAGTATAACTGAGGGAAAATTATAGCAGGCAAGGGTTTGTAAGGGAAAGAGAAATACAGGCAAAAAGTTATGAATGGAAAACACTTGCATTTTTCACAAGTTCAAATATGAAGACTTTTGGACCAAAGCTGTCAGCAAGCTCCCAGTTAGTAACATACCTGTTGGTAGGAAGCGAGCTCAAGAGAGGACGCTTCTCTCAAAAATGTAAGAATGCTGATAAATCTGAGTCAGCATTTAATAATAACCCAGCCCATCGAGTGCAACTCCTGCATGGGTACATTCATAGTACTAAAAGTCCCTAAACCAAGATCTTGCTGCCCTTCTTCTTGTGCTGCCCTTAACCCCTTCCAAGACCTCTGTTCTCAAATTTTTTTCCTCTGTTCTCTGAAGAGTTTATTTCAGAAGACCGATTGCTGTTGTCGTCTTCTGCCCCGGTCTGCTGCCCCTTCTTAGTTCCAGCAGTGAGTGAGGGAAGAAAGCTGAGTGCTAATGAAAAGGACATCTTGGATTATGGAATAAACCCTTCATTCAAAGATGCAGAGAGACATTTTGCCACAGCCTGTAGTGACAAGGGGCAATGCTTTTAAACTAAAAGGGGGTAGGTAGGTTTAGATTGGACAAGAGGAAGAAATTTCTCACAATAAGAGTGGTAAGATACTGGAACAGTGGAGAAGTTGTGCATGGTCCATCCGTGGAAATGTTCAAGGCCATGCTGGATGGAGATTTTATGTAGTAAAAGTTGTCCCTGCCTATGGACCTGATGCTTTTTAGGGTCCCTTCCAACCCAAACCATTCTGTGATTCTGTTAAAAAGGCACAGGGATGAGAGAGAAAGATGAGCAGAGGCATGAAACAATTTGCATACTAAGATGGGGGCAGGGGGAAAAGCAGACGGGGAGTGTTTATGCTGAGGGAAAAAAAAAAAAAAAAAGAAAAGTTCTTTACAAGCAGCTAAGCAGGACTCTTGTGGCAGAGGGGAGGGAGCTATGTCCTGTCCACCACACCAGAACCTTGGCCTCCTGGTGAAGCCAATGGCCTGAACCACCCTTCTGCAGCAGCTGTCCTCCAAGAAACCTGCACGCATGGGGTGCTCACACAGCTTGAACTTGGCCATCAGGACTGTGGGACTCAGCAAATACCCACTACATGGCAAGAATGCTTTAAGCTCAGCCACAATTGTTGAGAAAAATCAGTGAAGAGCACAGAGTAGTGAACAGGGATTATCAGTTGAAACAGTGGAAATGAAGTATTGACCAGCAGATCTGTAACAAGGGGAATTCTGGGCTTGTTGTCTTTGTGATCTTTTTACCGGAGAAAGCAAAGCAAAGATGTCATTTAAGGCAGAAAAGAGTACCTCTAGCTTAGTCCTTGATAACCAGGATGCTGGAGAGTGCTCCAGCCCAGCCCCAGGGCAGCTCCCAGCCCAGTGCACTTCAGGACACCCCTCTTTGAGCACAGGCAGGGCACATACTGGGGATCTTCCCACGTCATGATGGTGACTTCTGCCCACAGAGATTGCTTTGAAATGAAAGATTTTCTACAGATAATTGTCAAACAGGCAGCACTGTAGGACAAAAAACTTCTGGTCTGACTCAGTAAGCAGTGTCTATAGCCTTTGTTAATTCATACCAATTTTTATGCTACTATTTACATGTTGTAGATACAATTTCTAGCTCAGAACTAACTAAGGGAAACACCATAAGATGTCTTAGAAGAGATTTCCCCTAGATGGAAATTGAATTTTTTTTTACAAAAGCATGAACACACTTGGGCATATTCTCTTTTTAAAATCTGACTGTAGGCAGAGCACGTATGAGATTGTGTAATGAGAAGTGAGAGACATAAATATCTTTTTGTTTATAAATGGAAATCATACCTTTCCCCTCTGTCCCAAGTATAGAACAGGTCAGAAGAGTGAAGGGGTGCTTCTGTTATGATGGACTCAATCTAGGGGATCTTTTGTTTGAAGGGACAGGCACACAGACAGGTAGCCCATCCTCAGTCTGCTACTGTGGTCCTGAGGGTATCTGCCGCTAAAACTTTTGCAACATCTCATGACACCTATATGTTACCATCACTTTAATAATCTATTATGATCAATCCACCCCAAAATTCAATGTCTAGCTGAAGCTTTAACACCACCACTCCGCGCAAATTCCCCATAATTTGAACAAGATTTCAGTTAGCACATGTCAAAGTTCAGATATCTGTGAGCTTGTCAAGCTCTTTTCCAATCAACCAGCTGCACATATTGAACAATATCTATTTATGCTCAAACATATAATGAAAATACTGTTTCTGCTAATATAATTATGCAGGAGGGCTGTTCAGTTGTCTGTGCAAAATGAGCTGATGGTTGTGATTTAATTTACAGTGGACAAGAGAAAAACTGTAAGGAATCCTAATTGTTCCTTTTTACTTGTGGAACCTGAATAGAAATGAAAAGTAATGTGCCCTACACTTCTGTCATTCAGGAAATAATCCACAAGAAAGCCTACTTTAAAAAAAAAATATCAAAAAGGGGAAAGAGAAAGGAGGGTGTCAACTAAAGATGAATAATACACAGACATGTCCACAGTGATCTGAATAATTCAGCACACAAAATTAAAGCATGTTTCACATCTGCCACCATAAAAGATAAAGCTATCTAGTCTGTTTTAAAAGTATAATGATTACAAGAGAACACTTCTGATTCACGCTCAGGTCTAGTTTGAGTGCCAACCCTGTGCTACCCACAAAAGAACAGCTCAGAGCTCTGGGCTGAAAGAGCTCCAGCTGCAAAGTTTTAATTAACTTGAAACAAGCAGCAAACTTTTAAAAGTACCAGCTGTTACCAAGAAACGCCAGTGGTGCTGAGCAATTGGTCAAGATCTCTGCACCCCTGGAACACCTCCACCAAGTGAGACACACAAAACTGACCACTGTCATGGCCTCTGCAGCTGTTTGCCAGTAAGAACAGACCCAGGCTCACTCACCCTCCCTACACCCCATCCCATTGCACTGCCAAGCCTTCTGCACGTGAGTTTGGAATGCCGGTCTAAAAAGCATCCAGACTCCCTGACTTTCTATGTGCAAAGTTGCAACAACACACAATCTGAGACTACAACTGGTTCCAAATGCACTGATTTTCCAACAAATGCTTCTTTTCCAAGTGGAGAATGACCAGCGGATAAACACCAAATGGTTCCAGTAGGTCCATATGTCTTTCAGATTTTCACCAGGATGCAATGAGAGGGAAAACACAGCAAGTAGAAAATTCCTTCCTACCATGTGGATGATACATGACAGCCAGGCCTTTACTATACCACTACACCTTATGTACTCCACCCCGTTTAAAACTGGGTCCATCCCTTTTGGGGGAGCCAAGGAGGGCACATTCAGCTGCTGCTGCAAGGCGACACTTTGATCGCAGTCACAGTGAAACAGCCCCTTGTTCCCACTGCTGAGAGATACCAGCCAGCCCGTGCCACTGGCAGGGACCCACCTGCTGTGGGCCAGGCACTGCCTCCGTGCCAGCCACCCACGAGCCAGCTGGGGAGAAATGGCTCAGCACCCCGCTCTGGACAAGCACCAGAAGTGTTTCCTGGAATCTCTGAAACATTTTTCATAAAGGAACAGTACAGTTCCACATGTCACTGCCTTGGTATTTTATGTTAAGAGACCTATGACAAACAATACTTTTAAAATAAATTATTTTTTTTTTTTAAATGCTGCAAGGTGCATATTCCTTCAATAGGGAAGTATTGCTGCTAGCTATTTTTTAAGTGTAAGTTCTCTAAAGCCTTGATTGAGCTTTTGGGAAAAACAACTTGGATTTCCTCTAAATAAACCTCCATTTTCATTTTAGAAAGTTACTTATATGGGGGGAGAGGGAGGGGGGGAATCACCAACCTCCCCCTTTAATCAGAATATGGAAGTCACTGTGTTTTTCATCAGTGATCACCAAATCCTTTCTTCTTTGGTACTCTGGAGTATTAACAGGTGGCCATAGCCCCTAGCTGCATGAAACTACCATATGCTACAGAGATCAAAATTAATAAACTAACACTACAATGTGCCAGTTTATTGTGCTTGTATTTAATTTTAATTTTCTTCTTAGTGTTTGTATTACTAAAAAGACATGTTTGGTGATTTTTAGCTTTAATATCAATAGCTCCAATTTTGAGTTGCTTATTTTAGCCTCATACCAGGTAAGTAGACGTACAGAAATATATTTCTGACACTACATTTCAAAATACCACTTCACTTGTACTCCTTTATGACTCTCTATGGTAAAATGTTAGCATTTCCATATACTTTAAATGCTTTAACAGTGGAAAAGTTAACAAATTTCCTCTGACATACGATTATGTGCACAATAATGCATGATCTGAATATCATTTAACTGTACAAATTCAGTTCTTGTTAAATTCTAATCAGGCAGAGCAAAGCAGCACATATAACCTTCTGCTCCCTTCTCCACTTGGCACCTTTAATGGTTCGTTTAAAAAATTCTCTTTTTTTTTCTCCATGAAAATTGTTAATAATTGACAAAGAAACCCACTGATGCAAACACTAGATGAATGTGGAAATCACAAAGCATATCTTCATGTGGAGTAAATGAGCAGAGGTGCCTCCAAATATAAATGGGCAATGCTTATCGTACTCTTCAGTGAGCTTCAGCGTTGGCTCCTGAATTGAAGCCTATGCCAAAAACTACATGAAATTATGTGTCCAAGACCAGGAGGAAAATATTGTCCATATTGTAAACCACTTGCATGACAATTATGGTCTTGAATTAGTAGTCTTCTATTCATGTGAATAATCAGTACTCCAGAGAGTAGTTTCACTGACTCCTCACCCACTGCTTGTATACAGATGCACCATAGAAAGAGTTGTCCTACTGAGTGAGGTGACTGCCAAGACACACAGGATCCAGTACAAGTTTTGTATTGAAGTTACACCAGCTCTGACCCTGTGTCAAATTAGGGTCCTGACCCCTCTATTTAGAGCATTTCCAAAGAGCAGCTCCAGCTCTCCTCTCTCCTGACATTTCTGAGAGGACCTGCGCTTCGCTGTCTAACCTCTTTCAGCTGCTCATGGGCTATGCTGCTTTTAGCAAGAAGTTCTGAAAACATTGTATACATCCTTTTGACCAGCATCTTGCAATTTTATTGCCTCACCCTGGTGCACATTGGTGCTAGGAAGAGCAGCCCGTTTTGGGTTAGGGAGAGGTTACACATGACTGTAAGGTAGTGACAGGGAGAGCTAAGGTTTATCACGTGGGTCCAGGGCCATTCCCACATGGGTACAGCACTGAAACAATGCAAGAAAATAGGAGAATTCACTGATTTTTAATTTTTTTTTCTACCTTACTCCTACAACCTCCCAACCACTAAGAAAAACAAAGAGCCCTTTTTGACAACCTCCTTCCCCAAAACCTATTTCAGTTTTTCTCCCCATTCTCAAAGGCTAGGCCAGAAGGAGAAGAGGCAGCTGTATTAATCCTTCCTTAAAGTACCAGCTCAAACCCACTGAAATCGATGGAAAAACTTCCAGTGATTTCAACAGACTCAGATCACAGACCTAAGCAGACATGAGCTGTCTCCAGCACACCATCCTGGAGAAAAAAATATAGACAGGCAGACATGCCTTCTGCTTCCCACTCAGGTAGGGTTCATGTCAGATGAGTCAAAACTGCTCAGTTGCTGAGACCCCAGGACACACTGGGAACTTCAAAGACACGAGAGAAAACAAAGGAAGAAAGCCCACATACTAATCTGGTTTGTCAATATGCACGGACCTCACTGAATTTTGTGATTCATGCCTCCAAACACAGGAGTTATGTTGGGGTTTTTTTTGGCCTGAAAGAGATTGTTTTGATGTTTTCTAAATAAAGCATCGTCATGTTTAATTTCCAAATGACACTTCAAAGCTAGATGAATTATATCACTGGAAAGCTTTTCCATAAGGAGCTTTTCAAAGGATGCCAATTCTTGATTTTTGCAGGAAAAGAAAAAAAATGACCTTGTTTTCACTTTTTTTCACTTTTTTTTTTTTTAATATATTTTGCATGAGGCAGCCAGTATATAATTTTGAGTAAATTATTTATACAGATTTCATCCCAGATATTTGGTTAAAATCATGATAATACATCTTTTCACCTATGACACACTGAAACTTTTGAGATACCACTAAAATAGGAACCTAATCCCGTAATCATTACTCAGAAAAAAAGTCTATGAAAATTAAACACAAGTTTTACCCTGGAGAAGGTACAAGAATGAGGCTAGAAACAATATATGACTTTTCCTCAACCAAGGCACTCTTTTAATTTCTATCCCTTGTTTTAATTTGGCTTTATTCTTAGTTCCATGCTAGCTCAGAGTAAATTTTATTTATCATTGAAATACACTAGAATGCTCTTGTGAATTTATAAGATCATAATTCCACCAATCTAAACATTTCTTATTTAGAACCAAGTTAATGCTTAGTCTGTAAAATAATACAGGTAGTAATGGTGAATACAATTCTAATAGCCAAAATACAATAAAGAAACCCAAACCAAAATGAGAAAGATGCAGAGAAAGCATCTTCCAATATCTCAGCCTTCCAGATCTATTTCAATTAACATTTAAGGAGATCTGAGACATCATAAAATAAATGCAAGTACTACGTTTCCAAGAAACATAAACTGAACTGTAATTCCATTGCACGCAAACATATTCAATCTTCTAAAAGAGCTGAACTGTGGTTTCCAGTATTGGCAGAAGGCCCTCTTATAATAACATTACACGTATACTGTAGTTCCCTTGATGTCTTTCATACTTTTTCATAAACAAAATTACAGTGACAGTGCAGTTCATTACAGGAGGTTTCATTAAAGAACTGGTTTATTTTAAGAGAACACCAGCAGAGAACTGTCTTCAGGGATGGAGCTGAGTAAAAAGTCTGATTATGCCTCCACGAAAATCAGGCAGAAATTATGCAGGATTTTGACACTGTAACACAGGAAAATCCTCTTAACAGACACGGGGAACAAACTGTTCCACTGTGACAATGCATTAATAAGCAGGTGCAGCCCTGTCAAGTTGCTGCAAAATGACAAGTTTGGCCCTCATGAGCCGTGGCCTCCTGTTCTTCCCCAGGGCATGCAGTGCCCCAGCTCCATCCCCCAGTGCTGGAGCAGGAATCCCAAGAGGGATCACAGAATCACAGAATGGTTTGTGATGGAAAGGACCCTACAGAACATCCAGTTCCAGCACCCTGTCATGGGCTGGGGTGCCATTCACTAGATCAGGTTGTTTAAAGCTCCATTCAGTCTGGCCTTGAACACTTCAGGGATGGGGCATCAACAGCTTCTCTGTCAACCTGTACAGTGCCTTACCACACTCAGCAAAGAATTTCTTCCTTATATCTAATTTAAATCTACTCTCTTTCCATTTAAAGTCATTCCCCCTTTGTCCTATCACTACATGCTCTTGTAAAAAGTCACTCTCCATCTCTATGGTAGGCCCACTTTAGGTACTGGAAGGGACCCTTAAGTTCTCCCTGGAGCTTTCCCTTCTCCAGGATGAACAACCCCAACCCTCTCAGCCTGTTTCCATTGCAGAGGGGTTCCAGCCCTATGACCATCTCCATGATCTGGCTCTGGACTCACTCCAACACGTCCACGTCCTCTCAAAAACGTCTTTTAGTTCTCCTTCCTTCCTTTGCCAGTAAGACACCACTGCCTTCTGAGTGACCTCCTATTATTGTTTTTTTGTTAGGTTTTTTTGTTTATTTGTTTGTTTGGGGGGGTTGTTTGTTTGTTTGTTTGTTTTGGTTTTGAGTCTGCTGCTTCTTTCACAAAGAAATAATCTTCAGTTTGGGATTAATCCACTAAAAGGTCACCTCACTGCTCAGAGTTTTTCAAAAACTTAATCCAAGTAAATGTGATATGGTAGGTTTTTTAACTGTGTTTCTCAATTGAATCAGATATGCTATCTCCTATTGTTACTGCAATTTACCTCCCTAGTATATGCTGCTAAGACAAGACACAATCAACACCATCTATGACTTCAGGCAATGGATTGATGGAAGAGTAATTTCTCATTTTATTTTGCTGTTGACACTATTTTCACTCTGCTCTCTGGCATGACAGCTTTGAGGTATCTGTGATAAAGATATGCAGTGAAGAGCATTACTGGTTCAAAAATACTCTCCCCCCAGAAAAATTGGTTCCAGGATTCCAAAAATCCTATATTCTATCTTCCTCCAGAAGGCAAACATAATTGTCCTTTTCAGCCTGGGCCCTGACAAAGTACTCAAAGTCACACACAAAGAAAGGCATTTCCCTGCCGTGATTTCCCCGAAAGAGAGGGGCAGTGGTTGAGTACAGAGACCTATCTTCATGTATACTGAAGTCCAGACACTGTGGGCTATGTCTGTAACCCAGCCTGCAGCACAAAACATCAAGCTATTACCTCTGACTTATGACCGCAACACCTTTTAAATGTGAGGTCCTTCCAGGTTGTTATGTTTTCTTTTAACAAGTTCCATGAAAAAGAATAGAGAGGGGCTGTAGGATAGATTTTCATCACTCCATGAGGTTGTCAGACTGTTTTCCTTTAATGACAGTATGAGTACATAACTCACTGTGTTTTCTGAAATATGTTTAATGCATGATATATTAAAAGCTGTAGAAAACACAATATTAAAATTCTAACATGAAAAATAATAGCATTATGGCTCATTACATTCTTTGTTGCAGCCATCTGAACTGTGAGTAACGTACTGTCATCCTGTCATCTAATCCTATAAGATCTGTGATCATGTTGTACATGATGTTATTTATTTCACAGAGGATAAAGTCTTCAAGTTATGAAGTAGATTATAAGTGTTTGCTACCGGTCATCTGAGAAATAAACCCAAATCTAGATCTGTAGAATCAAAAAAAAACCAAAGAAAATCAAGTCAAAAGTGGAAAACTACCTAATCAAAGCCTTACATATATAGCAGAATTTCTATTTCCAATTACAGTTGCAAATCTTGTACATTTACCCAAAATACTTATATATTCACATCATCTTTAAAAAAAAGTAGATTTTTTTCTTCACTTCAGACTGTTCTGGTTTTTAACATTTTTAACACAGCTTTGAAAACACTGGTGTCATCATAATGCTACAAAGAATGTCTTCAGAGAACATCAGAACTTCTCTTTCAGTCTTGCTTTTTCCCTGTTTCTACCTTTGCTTACCCTTTGATTAAAAGAAGTTCACACATTGCTGGGGGTTTACCACAGGCACAGTCTTTTCTTAAAAATGTTTATTGAAAACACCTATTAGATATTATAATGATCCAGCACAATCTGTCAGAAAGGCACAAGTTCACATTCAAAGTACATGCAAAAATACTGGGAAATTCCATGGGCCTTCAATGCCTCTGCAAATCATATAAACTAGCATCTCCTACTTTCTAAACATTTTCTGATTTAAAAAACTTTATTGCTTCCGACCACTCCTACAAAAGCAGTAAAATGTCATGCATTTTAGACATGTTGATGTTGAGACAGACCTTCCCATTAAATTAAAATTCTATAATAAAAATTCCCATTTTGCCATGATGACTCTCAGAAAAGAAGCCAGCACTTTGGTATCTGCAACACTGCTGCCATTTATTTTGCATCACTGTTTCATTGTACAGAAGCAAAAAGAACTTAGACCCCTAATTGAACTGCCTTAAGTCTGTCTTCTTCTCCAGTCCAAAATACAGTATTAATAAAAGCCAATTACTGCAACCAACTTGGGCTATCTGGCTGACAAAGCTGAGTGAACTGCATATCTGTGCACACCCTTCCCCTCTCTGGGCATTTTGGAGGGGGCTGACTTAGAAACTGAATAATCTAATAGTGGCAGTCCTCAAATGCATCTTCCCTGGGATTTAGCCAGACAAAGGGTTGTCAGGTCAGAAAATCTATCTAGAGCTAGTGTTTTCTTTATAAAAAACTAATAAAACCCACTCCTTCAGAACCATAACATACATATTTCAACCAATAAGGAAAGAGCCATGGGTGATGACAAGGTTCTGGGGATACCCAATTGCAACCTTCCAGAACCTAAAGGGCTTACAAAAAGGAGGGAGAGGAACTTTTCATATAGGCAGATGGTGACAGGACAAGGGGAGTGGTTTTAAAGTGAAAGAGGGTAGTGGGTGTAGTTTAGATGGTAGGAAGAAATTCTTTACTTAAAGGGTGGTGAAACACTGGCAGAGGTTGCCCAGAGAAGCTATGGATGCCTCATCTCTGGAAGTGTTCAGGGCCAGACTGGATAGAGCCCTGAGCAAGCTGATCTAGTGACTTGCATCCCTACCTAGGGCAGAGTTATTTGAAAGAGATGATCTTTAAGGTCCCTTCCAACCCCAGTCATTCTATGATTCTAAGGTTCTGCAGACAACTACTGGCTTTTAGGGGCCACAAAAACAAACAAACAAACCATAAAACTTTTCCTAAAACAGCATGTTTTGCATTTAATTCTTTTGCTAGCTCCTACAGTGGACACAACAATGAACATCGGCAGCACAGTGCTTATTTTGGTTTTGCACTATTTTTTCCATCTGTTGAATTTGTTTGTGGAGGGTGGGCAATTTGCAGGTAAACCCACAGGCACTTGATAAGGACACATGGCCAGGGCTTCCAGTGGACAGCCTTAGGCAGGCCATAGAAGCCCATAATGGCCAGGGAAAGTCAATGACTGAGGAATCATCCTGCATATTTGGGCTTCCAGGCTGCCAGCCCTGACCCCTTTCTTCCCTGTCCTCTCTGCGAGCTCCCTGCCCCAGATACAGGCAGGTAGGATGTACCTTTTCAGAAGGTATCTCTATCAAATGAGACAGGAGTTGTTTACTAGGCTAGACTGTACAAAGCTCTGTGATTTAGCTCTTTTCATGCACTCTTTAGGCTTTCCTGGGGGTGGGAAGAGGGAAGTGAGCTGCCTCAGGCACAGCAACACTTTCAACTCATTTTTTTATGACTAATAAGATTATCTTCTCTTAAAACATCACGACCTTTGAGGACAGTAAAAATTGAATTCCAAGTTGAGTTTTTTTAAAAGTTATTCTTTCCCTGAAACCAACAAATGTTTCAGATCTGGAGGGCAAACACACAGCACCAGTACGTTTCTGACTCATTAGTTTGCTTTTCTCCATAGGATTTAGATTGACATCTATTGGTCTAACTTGCGACACAACAGCCCAGTTCTTCAAATGTCAGCTCCATCGTCCCTGCTTTGTAAAGCTTCCCCTGGTATAGCAGCTTCAGAGTCAGTGTTTTAAAGCAAAATAGTCCAGTTTAGCTTCTAAGGCAGAGACTATGCCTGTGAAAGCAATGTTCACATTATTTCCCATTTTTTATTTATAACACAAAAAAGATCAAAGCCAAAGATTATTAGAATGTCAATCCTTAAAAAAGAACATGAAAAACAAAGAGCACTAAACAGCAACTGATTCAGGCCAAAGAATTACTAGCATGGGCAATAAATACACATTTATTTACAGCAAGTTATTCAGAACATACATTTTAATGCAAGTGAAATTAAATGAAATTTCCCTGTGCTTAGATGTGTACAGGTTGTATCCATGTACAGATTATATCCATGTACACAGTTATATGTCTTTATTCAACTACCTTTTCTTCCATTTTCCCCCCACAAAATTTCTGTATGAAAACTGCAAAGATTAGAGCCCCAAGCTATGATAATTACAAGAATGTACACATCCTTTCAATCACAAGTTAATAGGTGACTTTCTCAACATGACTTTTGGGTAAGATCACAAAAACAGGGATTTAAAGTTTGGTGTGGGTTTTTTGTGTTCTTTTGGCTATAAAAGGCAAATAAACAGTTGCCAAGACTGCCAGAGTTTTGGAACAGACTAATTTAGTTATTCAAGGCTTAACATTTAGGAAGAGGCTGCAGGTAAATCAACAGTTTATTTACCAGAATAATCCAATAACCATAGAAGACATAATCATATAGTTTGCCTTTCCTCAGACAGTACAAAATGTACATCTCAAAAAAGGTTTACTACTACTAAAATTAATGTGGGTGGGTTTTTTTTGTTTGTTTTTTGGTGGTTTTTTTGTTTGTTTGTTTTTGTTTTTGGTTTTTTTGTTTGTTTTTTTTTTTTCTCCCCTTAAAGCTCAGGGACTTTCAAGTTTCATTTGAGTCATATGAAAGGCGCAAAAGGAAATTCAGAAGATTATACAGAAACAGAAGTCTTCCTTCTTAGCCACTAGCAAATCAGTGGCAAACATGTTTTCTGAATTTGTTTCATCTCTGGAGGAGACAAAAGTAATACTTCTATAACCTGACAAGGTTCCTTTAGATTCTGAATTCATCTGAAAAAAAAACCCCAAACCAATCAACCTTTAAATGTTAAAGTAAACAAAAGAATACATTTTTAGTTTACACTATTGTACAGTTTCTTATGGATGAAGAACTTTTTTCACTGCTTTTTTTTTTTTTTTCCCCCCACACAGACTAGTCACATGCTTTCAGTAACATGAGCTTCAGATGAAATCAGGTTCATAAAATAAAATCTGCCTCGCAATACATGAACTTTATCCCATAACAGCAACCAGTTAAATTCTCTGACTGTTGCCAGAAACCAAAGTTTTTATTATTACTGCATTTTACTCCCTTCATGGGTATCTTTTGTGCCATTTTGTCAAAGGCTGAAGAGTGTACTAAAAATCTTAGACCCCTTCTAACTAAGGTGCCTCAGTGAGGCTTTTACAACCTCTGAGCAGAACATGGCAGCTCTTAGTTCAACAACTTCAGACCTCACTAATTCTAGAATCAGAAATATCCCAGAACAGGCTGACCTCGTCCTCGTTAATACAACTGACTTAATCAATTTGTCACAAACCAGGGAGTACAGCTACAAGAAGTGGTTGGTAGTTCAACTTAAATAAATTAATTGCTTTCAGATGCAGGTAACACTTTGCAAACTGTTGTCTTTGTGCTCTTAAAATTTTAAAGTCCAAGTTATGCTCCTGTTCTTGCTGTTTGTGGTTTAAATTTTTGTCCGTTTAAGTATAGAAAATAAGGTTTCATCTCATTTTTCTATAAAATACAAATGGAAGCTGCTACTGTTTCTTGAAATAAATTTATAAAGATCAGAGATGATTTTTTTAAAAAATAAAGTGTGTAGCCATGTGAAGTGAGAGTGTCATGCCTAGACCTACCACAGGCCAACTATAAAACTGTAAGAAGCAGCAGGCTGAGCTCTCATCCTCATTAACACAAGACCTGAACTTGAGGAAGCTTACATTCAAGTTGGTTAGAGCATGGTGCTAATAACACTAAGGTCACAGATTTTAACCCTGCACAGGCCATTCACTTAAGAGTTGGACTCAATAATCCTAATGAGTCCCTTCCAACTCAGAATATTCTGTATGATCCGTGACTCAAGTCAACAAACCCAGATAAAACCAGGACCTAGACAACTCCAGTCAGATCTGTCAGATGTGAAACCCTTTCAGCAGTGACTTTCTTGGCCATCCAAAGTTATTTCACAACTGGCTGCTTGTTCTGTACATCTGCACAGCTCAGCATTTTAAGCCATCACCTCAAACATCTGAAAAACACTGTGCTAGGTGCCACATTTCCTTTGTCCCTGATTGACACCATCCACATTTGCCCAGGTGCCAGGGAGAGTGATGAGTCAGCTGGGTCTTCCTAGGTGGGATGGACAGCGGGATCTCAAGACTCACCCTCTTGTCCCCAGGTTGCACCTCCTGAGGACCTTGGAAGAGGTGTCACTTTTCTCCTGGCTTCACTTTGTCTGAAAATCTTATTTACATCAGCCTTAACAGGTGTTTAAAACCCATGACACTTGTAAACACAAAACACTGATAGATGTTTTCAAGTAGTAGTGCAGAACCAGAGGCTCCTCTTTTTATCTCCCAATAACTCAGTTGTTGTTTCATATGTAAAAATGTACTTTAAGACAAGGCTTTCCCCCCCCCGCCCTTGCTTTTCGTTGTTATTTAATCTTCCTCCTACATCTGTTGGGTCTCACCAGCTTTGATGAAAACGAATACATCCTAACACAGGCATAACCACCCAGAATAAAACAACTGTAGCAGTGCAAACTGTAACTCCTTTTATCAAAGATGCATTAACTAAGGGTTTTGGGTTTTTTTACTCTCATTAGCAAGAAACATGTTTTTGCTTTTCTACCCAAGTATTCCCCTATGATACTTTCTATCCTGAAGGTCAAAGTTAACTATGTTGAACTGGTGGTGTATGGTGGGAGAGCAAGGAACAGGGAGCATACAGAGACACACGGGAGGCTCAGGCGGGATCTCAGGAGGAGCATCCCTGGAAGCTGCCCCACAAGGCTGCAGGCTCCCAGGAAGCTAGCCCCCCATAGCACCCAGCCCTGGGCAGCCACTGGCCCCTCCTCTGTGAGGCCCAAACTACCCCAGTTACCTTTCTGGGCTATGATCTTGCCACCACATGCCACGCATGACTTCACTGCTCAAAGTGAAGTAACCTTGAGTTGTCAAGCCGTGTTCATGCTAAACCCTGTGGTATCCTCCTCTCTGAAGACACAAGTGAGATTGATTGCACTTATGATTTGTTCAATTCCATGACTATCTTACCATTAATATCCCTCTCTCATCCATTTGCAACACCTGATAAGCACACAAAATTGATTATAATGTTCAATTCGTCACGTAAAATCTTCTGGGACAGTTGTGTTGTTTTTGTTGTTTGTTTGGGTTTTGTTTTTTGTTTTTTTCTTTTCCTTTCAGACTGCATAAGGGAGGGGGAAAACAATAAAAAACAACCACAAATGGGGTTTCAGAAATTAATTAGCTTAACAAGAGGTAGAAAAATGTCTATCCTCATCAGGCCTGCCTTGTGCCAGTGTAAGAAATTAAGTGGTTTCCTTACTGCAGGTTCTAATTTATGTATCCAAAAGCGCTATATCTCAGACTAGATTAAGATAGCTACATGTTTCAGCTTTAAGTGCTCATCAAGCCAAGAGATAACAGAACTGATGAATGGGACATTTCAGATCCTTAGAGAAATGAGCACTATTACATAAAAAGTGTGATTTGAATTTTTCTTTCTGCTTAGGCTGTGCCTTCCTAACAGAATTTATAAATAGAAACAGAACTTTAAAAATCAAGAACTGCCGGAGTGTTTTTTTCTTCATCATCCGATCACTGAAGTATAGGACTTACACAAATCCATATACTTACACTGAAATAATCTGTGTGTTGTATCCTCTCCTCCCCAAATCAATTTATTACTAAATAGCAAATAGTAAATGAAGTTATTATTTCAATTTGACAACAGTGAGTCTCATGGTCATTTACCCTACAGAACTGACAGAAAGCAAATTTATTTTACTGTTGAGAAGCTTGAACATAAAACAGCCGTGCTCCAAAGGATGGATATGATATGCCATTAGTTTTTTTAATAAAGCAGTTTCCATAGACTTGCTAGATTTACAGAAATCAACTACTGATGAACCAATTTGTTTTCCCCTGCCAAGATATCAGAGCAGGCAGGGCCACTATAACTGCAAAACCAGACAGCAGTGGCCCTGTTATGGCAAAGTATGTATCAGACATTAGAGAATATAAGCCTTAATTCAGCCCCGTATCAAGTGCTGCAGAACAGTTGTCAACAATTCAGTTTAAAAGCACATAATGAATATCTAAAAGGTGAGAGTGAAAAAAAAAGCAAGTCTGCCTAAAATTTTGGAGTTGCAGAAAATGACCACTGAAAACATGAAACCTGCTCATGAAATTTTTTTTCTGTTTCAAAATACTGTACTATATGGGACAGCCCTGATGGATGGGTGATACACAGCAAGGTGGCACCAGGCAAGTCCTGTATAATCCTAGACTTTGGTTCACCTGTGCCTGAGCAGTGACTATAGGGCTCCACACAGCTCCAAATTGCTGGCCAGGGTGCAATGAGGGAGGAGAATGTAAGATCCTCTCATTGTGCCTGATGGCTGGCTCGGTATACAGGGACAAATGCTTGCTCCTCTCATTGTGCTATTACACAGCAAATTGTTTTACTACTAATCTGTAAAATACTGTTCCAATTTAGGCATTGCCCAGTCACAAGCAAGGTGGTTGCACCTGTGTTTCTATGGGTAAGAAACCTACTGAGTACCCTCTTCTCCCTTTACTCAGCATTCATTACACGCTATCTTGGGAGTGGATTGACTCTGGCTGGATGCCAGGTACTCATCAAAGCTGCTCTGTCATTCCTCTCCTTGATGGGACAGGGGAGAGAAAATAATTAAAGGCTCATGAGTTGAAATAAGGACAGGGAGAGATCAGTCACCAGTTACCATTACAGGAAAAACAGACTCAACCTGGGGAAATTAGTTTAATTTATCACTAATTAAATCCAAGTAGAATAATGAGAAGTAAAACCAAATCTTAAAACACATTTCCCCCCTCCCCGTGGCCTTCCCAGTATTAACTTCACTCCCAAGTTTTCTACCTTCTTGCTAGAGACTGAAATGTTAAAGGTTAATGACTCAAACAACTCACCATTTGCAAAGGTCCCATGGGGCTTTCCTGAGGCCAGGTGCACACCCACTACCCGAGGAGGATGACTACAAATGGATCTTTGTTTAGAAACAAGCTGGTTTTGAGCCAGATAAGGAGCAGATCCTGGGGCATGGGATAATGCTTTTTAGCATGCCAGTGTCCTCCTTCCCCAGAAGGCCCAGGTGTAAAACTCTGCCCCACCCCCAGGGGAGGTACTTGGGCATTCCCACCTGAATCTGAACACACATTANTACTAGTCATTCAGTGTCATTTCACTATAATGCACCCCAAGGAATCTATTAAAAAAGAACCTCACTTATTCTCCTAACATAACACTCCTCCTCACCAGCAGTGCAGGGGGATGGGGAATGAGGGTTGCAGTCAGTTCATCACAAGTTAGCTCTGCTGCTTCTTCCTCCTCAGTGGGAGGAGACCTCACACCCTTCCCTTGCTCCAGCAAGGGGTCCCTCCCACAGGAGACATTTCTCTCTGAACTTCCCTAATGTGAGTCCTTCCCACGGCCTGCCCTTCTTCACAAGCTGCTCCAGCATGGGTCCCTCCCACAGCATGCAATCCTTCAGGAACAGACTGCTTCAGTGTGGGTGACAAGTCCTGCCAGACAACCTGATCCAGCATGGACTGCTCTCTCCATGGTCATACCGGTTTGCCAGGAGCCTGCTCCAGCACAGNCTCATTGCTGGATCCACGGGTGGTGATATTTTTCCTCACCACTATCTACTCTCATCTTTTCTTTAATTTCCTTTCTTTTCTTTATGTATTTTCTTAAGCGATATTTTTATACTTTTATATTGTTATATTTCTGTGGACAATAACAAAAATGGCTACAATACCTCCTTTCCATTGGAACCAAATTGTTGTAAACTAAACAAATAAACCTTCCCTATACACACATATATAGATATATATGTATTTATATATATAGATATATATGTATNACACAGCATGGCTCACCATTGTCTACACTAGGGCCTGCAGAGGAATGTCAGCTTTGGCACCTGGAGGACCTTCTTTCCCTCCTTCTGCACTGACCTTGGAACCTGCAGGGCTGTTGCTCTCACATATCCTCACTGGTCTCTGGTTGCAATTGTTTCACCACAGGAACTTTTTTCCTTCTCTTAACCGTGTGTCCTTGAGGCTCAGCCACTGTCCCTGATGAGCTCAGCCTTGGTCAGTGGCAGGTCCATCTTGGAGCCCACTGGCCTTGGCTTTGTTGGACACAGGGGGCTTCTGGCAGCTTCCCACAGATGTCACTCCCACAGCTCCCCTGCCACTAAAACTCTGCCACACAAACGCAAAGCAAGAGACAAGGAGAAACCTGGAATGAATCCAGGAGAGACCCAGGATGGTCAGACCAGGTGCAGCAGCCCTATGAGGAACTGCTGAGTGGTCCAGACTTGATTAGCCTAGGGAAGGGACCAAAACCAGCATGGCACACAATCAAAATGACAAAGTAAACAGAGCCATGTCCATCATGTGAGGTCTGAACTACTTCATATTACTATGTTTAAACATATATGGCATGCACACTATGCATAACTGCTGCATAATCACTCACAAACTCAAATATTAATCTCTCAAATCATATTTCAGCTTGAAATGTATGGAAATTATCTATTGCTTTAAGCATGCTTGTCATAGGCAATTATAAGTCTCTCAAGGCCAGTGTTTTCAGAGTTCATGAGAGGTTCTCAGGTACAACTTGCAGGAGAAAACGTATGCTGCAACTATTTCTCCGGATGACCTATAACTACCTTGGTTTGTACAATCTATTCCGCACAGAAATAGTTTTAAACAACCCATTTGTGTGCTCCATATAGAAAAGATAAACACTTCTTCCAAATACACAAGTAATCTTGCAGGTACAAAATGATCTGATCTCAGATAAACCATGGGAACAGTGTTGTATGTGTGCAGTTATCCAGAATGCTGGCTAGGTTTTACCTGAAGTTTTAGCTCTCATTGCCAAGATGAAAAAGGTCTTTCAGAAAAAAATCCAGACAAACAAAACAAAAGCAAATCAAAACCCAACAGCATGAAAAACAAACCAAACCCCCATAAAACCAACCAAAACAACCCAAACAAAAACCACACATCTAAAAACATCAAACCAACCAACCAAGAAAAACCTCAACACACAACCCTCTCCCCCTCCCAAGAATAAACAAAAAAGCCCACATCACCAAAATCTTTCCTTTACAAATCTTTAGTACTTCCGTGGTTAAAAATACTGCAAGCTTAGTTTTATGTGGTACCTGGCCACTTGGAATTTCAGGTCTGCCAGAAGTGAAAAATGTTTCAAGACCTCAAGAGTTGAACTTGATTTCAGTTCTAAAAGTAACAAATTGGCCCAGGTTCAGAATAGATGTAATAAAGATCCTTATCAAGTCTGCTCAGCACTAAAATAAACTACTATGAAAGCTTTAGTTTACTATCATATTTGTCTGAAAAGCACTCTATAAATTTGCCTGGAATTCTGCCAGAGATTGTACAGAATTTCTGAATGACAGACTGAAGGTGATTCTTCACTATATGAACCTTTTGGGACCATAAATACAAACAAATACCTAAGTCTTCAAACTAATAAACTCACTAACTTAGTGCTTACTACAGCAGCCAGATTTTATGATCGAGAGCAAATAATTTTCTTTCACTCAATTTATTTCAGCTTAATTAAAAGACCTTAAATAGTTAAAAGCAATTATAGGGAATTATTTCCCTGGAAGACACTTGGGTTTTAAGTTTGAATGCTTCTCCACATAAATAGCTATGTATATGAAAAATTCCACTCAACCTAGAAGGGATGTTTCTGAGACCTTTTCTCAGGGTTCAGGGCATCAGCACTGCAGCAGGAAAAGGCATTATACTATTCAGCCTTAGTGGAAGTAACTAAAAGGATAAATAAAGCCAGGAGCAGTGCCTTAGACAGGAACATGAGCCAAATTATGTCTCTGATGATAACTCAATGAAACTTTAATACTTCATTCTTACCGTTCCACTGAAACTAATTCTCCTGTGTTTAGGAATTAGTCAGAAATTGCAGCAAAACAAATACAGTACCCACAGCATATAAACATACCATAAAAAGAATATCTAACAGTCAGTAATGCACAAATAAATCTGTTTAATTAAATTTCTTCTTAGAGAGCTCAGTGTGGGTACTGATGGGTTTTTGTTGTAAACTTTATTTTTCAAGTATTTATTGTTAGCCCACGCATTTTAAATATCACTTTTAAAGCATCTGCCCTAAATAATTTTATTTTGCTTTTAGTTCTCATTTTTATTGCTTGCTCCCTAGACAGTATAACACCTTCCTCAAAACATTTATAAAGTATTCAGTTGAAGGCTGGGAGAAAAACTGACAGAGCAAATGAGTCAAAAGTTTTTACATTTGTGTATTCACTTCTAAACACTGCCTGTTCCAACCAGCTTTGGAGATATTTACTTACTAAAAGTAGCAAAACCAGCTTACAAGTCCTTTATCACTCAGTGAATATTTCACATTTATGCAAAAGTAAATAATCCTCTATTGCCTTTTTGAGATACACTAGTTGTTTCAGACATCCAAATTCCTCTTGTCTGAAAATCAATTTTAGGTACTTTACAAAACACGTTATTTAATGGTTAGGGGGTTGTTTTTTTTCATTTAGACAAACTGAGTTCTCAAAATAGTTGCTTGGCAAAATATTCTGTCAATTTAGCTATAGCTTCAGAAATAATGGTTGCTTTATTTTGGGAAGGCTTGAGGCAGCATTCCAGGAATATGAAAATTAGGTGCACATATTGGAAGCTGGTTCATTTTTACTGCATTTACAAGTCTTTTCTTCTTTTCCTGCAATTACAGTAATCTGGTGCACCGGTCTTACCAGATATTTATTCAAAGCACACTAAATTAGCTCAGTGTTCACAGAAGTCAAGTCTAAACTTTCAATCTCACTTACAAAATTTGTAAAGAAGAGGATTCAGTAAACTGCCTTTGTTCTGAAATTCGGTACCTCTGCTGTGAATGCCACTGGAAACAAAGGTGACGATATCACTGCTGCAGCCCTCAGCATTCATCCTCCCCTTCTCAGCTTTTCCTTCACCTTCACAAACCCAGCCCTAATTACCTAGTGAGAACCTGCATGTGTTTACACAGGGGGAATGATGCTGTTGTCTCAGGCAGATTTATATGCAGGTCAAGTTATACCTACACACATGGCTTCTTCTGGGACTCAGGCCTGTCTGCTGCCTTACAGCACAGGTAGCATCTTCACATGTTCTTTAGAACTGATGCTTAGAATGATACTACACTGTTATGTTCCTTTACGCCACAGTAATTTTGCAGGGAAGTAAAGGCTGGCTCAATACTCCTTGAAATAGCTAAGAATGACAGTGATTCAGGTTGGAAGGGATCACTTCAAAGCAGTATCAACTGCAGCAGATTGCACGGGGCCAAAGAAAGGGATCCCACAATCTCTCTGGTCCTGTGCCCCATCTGGCCACTTTCACAGTGAAAAGCATTTTCTTTACCCCAGTGTGGATCTCCTGCATTGTAGGGTCATGTCTGTTGCCTCTCCTCCTTTTGTTGTATAACTCTGGGAAGAGTTTGTCCCTGTTTGTTCCACACCGACCCATCAGGGACAGCAATGGGATGTCCCCCAGTGCCTCTCAGCAGTTTCTCATCCATTTTTTAATCCAGGTCGTATTACATTGATCTCTCTGGATAGAAACTATAGCAGTAAAGGTCAGAGGCCTTGCTAAAGTCTGAGGTAGGCAACATCACCTGCTCTTCCCATATGCACACAGCCAGCCAAGCCATCAGAGAAGGCAACCCAGAAGGTCAGGCTCATCTTGCCCATGGTAACTCCATGCTGGCTGTTCGCAATCACCTTCTTGATCTTTATGTATTTGGACATGGTTTCTAGAAGGATCTGCTGTATGACCTTCCCTAGATCCTCCTCATTGTCCTTCCTGAGGGCTGGGAGCAATGTTTGCCTCTTTCCTGTCACTGTGAACCTCTTTAAAGATGACAGAGAGCAGCCTCGCAATGACCTCTGTCAGCCTCTCCCCCAGCGCTCTCTGGTACAGCCTGCCTGGTCCATTGAACTTGTGTATGTCCAACTGGCCTAAACGCTATCAGTCTTGATCTTTCCCTGATCTAGGTAATTCTTCACTCCCGTGAACATTGCCACTTGGCTCAGAGGCTGAGATAAGGGCAGAATTTACCATGAAAAAACAGGAAGGCAGAAAAAGCTGAGATAACCAATCAGTCAGTACATCCCCTGCTACTTTGTGGAGTGGGCTTCCATTTTTCTTAGCCTTTCTTTTGCTGAAAGGTATGTACAGAAACTTTTACTTGTGGTCCTCGTGTCCTTCCTAGTTTCAGCTCCTGTTAACTTGTGGCTTTTCTACACCCCTTCTCCATCCATGCAGTCATGGACAATCCATCTATGTTCCTGCTGATTCACCCACTCCTGCCACCCACTTTGGTGCACTAGTTTTATGTGTGAGCTCTGCTTGTGTTGATCTCCTGCCACACCTGCTTGATTTCCTGCAGTTTGGAAAGGACTGTCCTTGTGCTCCAAGCACCTCCGCCCGCAGGGCACCATCCAGTGGGATCCTGCCAAGCTGAAATCTGCTCTCCTAGATATTTTAACTATTTACAGGATTTTACAGAATTCTTTACATTAAACTATTGCAGTACTAATTTAACAAAAATGTTGTTTGTCATAAAAACCCCAAACATTTATAAATAGATTGATTACACTACCTGAGTGTTTTTGGTACACATAATACACTGCCTTGTCTTTCTCAGAACCTCAAACAAACTAAGAAACTGTATTTGTTAGTCACTCAGTAAAGTCTCAAGCAATGAGTGTAAAAGGTTAGACCTGTGGAAAAGAAAAAAATGAGAAAAAACCAGTATTATCCTAAGGCTGCTGCTTTTGTACCAACAATGTGGACGTCAGTTTATTCTGAACCTTCAACCAGTTGATTTCATACAAAATCAATTATATGAGACTGTGCCAAAGTCATTAGTGAGGCTAGGTCCTAAAGTCAGGATGAAATACAGGTTTGTCTGAGAAGAAAATCCAAATCTTCAAGTCATTCTAATGCTTACAAACTATTCAATACTTTCATTGGTTTTTCTTTGACCAATCTTCAGTGACTGGTATCCAATTACAAAATTTTGCCTCTACAAACATTAAACTGTGCTAAATAAGCGAGTTTTTTTTAAATTTGACTGGAAGTACAGAAGGAAAATATATCAATTTTTATACCTGTGTTGTCCCTTACAGTGTAATTTTTACATGCCTCAAGCAGACACCAGTTTATATTAAACATAGTCACAGAAATTAGTATTTTATAAAGGACATAAAAGAGATGAGAAGACTTGTCACTGCTTTCTAGTTAGCCATCTCCTTTTAAAGATAAATGTATGTCTGGAATCACTTCTGGACAGAGGCAAAGGTGGCAAACAAAGGCCTCCCAGAAAGTCAGGAGCATGATGGGGACACAGTGGCACTGCATGCTTGGGCAATTTTGTTGTTATCTGTATCACCTGTTATTACTATTATTAAGGAAAATAACTTACATGTCTGGAAGCAAAGTGGGAAAGGTTTTAGGGGATAATTTAATTCATTGTTTTTGTTCCAAAGTTCTATACCTACAGATAGAACCACAGTACGTAAACTGGTAATGCACTGAACGTTAGTTTCTCTGAAAATTAAAGTTCCCTTTCCAGTACTTCCTGCATCCGCTGTAATGGGAAGTTCTGGAGGATTCAATGTTGAATCTTTCAGATAGATTTTACAGGGCTTACTTTGAGTTGTACAGAGATACAGTTGGAGCCCTGTAATCTTCCTATCACACCCAGCTGGAAGCAGCCTGATACATCAATCTAATGCAGTTGGAGCCTGCTGCTTACAGCCCTTCCCTATATCCATCAGTTGTATGTCCAGATCAATGAGAAAGCGATTACTCTGGTAAAGAAAAAAGTGATAAAATAATTGTAATAGGCCTCTGATGAATAAAACTCACTGATCTACTCTAATGGAAATGCCAGCTTTACAACAGAACTTCAGTACATAACAAAATGCTGTGGATGGCACATAATATCTTGCTAAGCATCCTGGATACAGCTGCTACCTAAAAAGAGAAACTATACAAAACTGTCTAATTTCTAAAGAAATATCCAGAGGAAAGGAAACATAAGGAACAGGAAACCCTTGCTTTTTCAATAAAAAGCCAAGTCTCATTTAAAGAGTCTACCATTAACTAATATTTAAATTAATGCCTTTACTATCCAAAATATTATTAACTTTTAATAGTAGATTGAAACTTAATATCTAATTTCACTCAATGTAACCTGAAAGCACTCTTAAAAATAATTAAGCTGAAGAAGAATAAAACATCCCAGATAATCTGCATGTCTGAGCAAAGAACTGCATGAGTCACAGGGGAAAATGATGGGCACAAAAGATCAGGATGGAAATTGAGCCAAAATTGAGAGCAGCTTCAGAACCAGAGGACAGAGGAAGAATTACAAGGAGAGCCAAGTCACAGGATATGCATGAAGGAACAGTTTGCTTTTCTGTCCACAAGCCTAGAGCAAGTATGTAGCAAAAAAGTATTTACAGACATGATGACTAAAAGGCTAATTACAGTGTGTAACAGGTTAATCACCCAGAACACAGTAACAGGTTAATCTCATAAAGCATTGCAGAATTAGCCAAATAAGGAATTAAAGTTATATTTATGCCCACTCATCCTAGGGTTTCCATGGAGTCAGTTTATTTAGCACTTCCCGGGTATTAAACTGTTTGTTAATGTGCATGTTTTCTTTGTGTTGCCCTGCAGGGCTTGTATAAATACTGCATTCATTTAGTCACATATACTCTTCTCCTGTCATGATTTACCCATTACAGAACTGAACAATAATAGCTAATTTATTAGTTACTTCAATGCCTTCTGTAGTGCAAAAAGCTCAAAGCACAAACCTGTCAGATGTCACGTATTGTCATTGTCAGGTATTTTGCGTATAGGAAGAGAAAAAGTAGCCGTTTTTCTGACTCACTTCTGTAAGTTTGTGTTAGTTGTATATGTTCTCTCCAGTACCTGTGAATTAACTGTTTTAAAAGCTATTGTTTCTTTAAGTCACTTTCTCTGAATCCTTTGATGATCCCATTTTCTTGACACAGGCACAGTGTTTGAGTGGCTCAATTTTTTTTCCTCTACTTACAAATTAGCTTTTGTGTGCATCAGACCAATTTCTATTCTTCTGTTTAATGCCACCTTTTTCCTTCACACTGTTTAAAAGGGTAAACAAGGTTACAGAATTACTTAATCATCACACCTAATTACCCATCCATCCCTTGCCTTTATGTAGGAAAATTCATTAACTATTCTGTATACTGAGTCAGAGGCATCAATGCAAGGCTTTGCCTTCTGTCTGTATATGGGCTACTGGTGATGTCTGGGTTTGTTTGCCTTAGAAGCAAAGTCTACACCAAGATGAAACAGAAACCGTGTGTGTAACTTGGGTGCTCCTGCTGTGTGGCCACAGCACAGCACAGTACAATCCCTTCATCACACTGTACCTGCCTCTGCAGTGTGACAGCACAGGTGCCACTGGTGCTATGGGCTTCACGTGCTGTTACAACTTTCATGACAAATGGTCTCTTAAACATCCTCATGTTTTTCCTGTCTGTAATTCAGCTGAACAATTCCAAAAAGGAATTTCAGGAAAGCGCAGTAGGTTTATACTATAAACATGGATTCTCGGGAAGAGGGGGACCTGTGTCACCTGTCAAATTAAAGTCAACGTGAGCACAGCAAATGACATGCACCCTTTTGACAGAGCTACCCATAACAGCTTAGACAATGAGACTTTGATTCTGTGTTGCTTGAGGATTCAGAAGTGTTCATTAAAGAGCAGAGAGGTGTTCACAGAGCATCAGAGCCTCGAGCATCTTCTAAATAGAACTAATCAAACAGTTGGGTTTCAGATAAAAGAACATCCAAACGAGTGGCGGCTGGGTGTTTGTGTTCTCAGCTACTAATGCAAAAAAGGTTTATTTCTGAACATCTTTGACACATGGAAACAAAAAATGTATTATTTATAATGATGCTCATGTGACAAGAAAATAAAAATTGGGGGGAAAAAATCTCTTGGTTAATATTTAAGCATCCGGATACAGCTGGAAAAAGGCAACAAATTCTGAATAAGCAAATCATCACAAATTACACATGTATTAGGTATGTAGGATGCTTATATTTGGAATATTCAGAATAGAGGAGGGAGAATACTATTGGAACACAAGTAAACAACAGCACTCCATCACATGAGGCCTTCTGTAATCACATATAAAAGTAAAGTGAGACATTTTAGTATTTATTTATTCTTTTATGAAAACCATTCTGCTGCTTGAAAATTAGTAATATCTGCAGGATCTACATAATTCATGATTTGATAAATATTTTACTATTTTTCTGCTTATATTAACAACTCTTACACAATTAAAGTGAAGCTATATAGTTTTCTATGCATTTTGGCCCTATTGTAGCTGTAACTTAAAAAAAGTCCTTTTGGGCAGGCTCTGTGCCCTGCAAATTCTCTGAAGGCAGACCTCCAATGAGCAGCAGTGACATGGGCCCAGATGCAGCATCATCAGCCACATGCTCAGCGATAGTGACTGGTTGACTTGGCGGGTTAGGTGGCATGGGAGGTGTTTTTACATAGTAAATGGGACTAATATTTCATATATTGGAGGCTAAGAGAGCTCCCAGTTAGCTTATATTCTTCAGTCACAAGCTGTCTATTCATGCCAAAACTACTTAAACTCCTCAACATCACAGATATCTTAAAATACTTTGACCACGGCCACAGGACATTGCATTAGCCAAATGAAATCCTGCTCAAGCCAAAAGTCCTCTTCTATGCAAACTACAAACATTCAGGGGAAATGGATACCTCACCTTGCTGCCAGTAGAGAACAATTTCAACTCACAAAGGAAAAAAATATAAAATCAAGTTTCTACAATTCCAGTTCACACCAGTTCCTGCTCTCACTCATCAGGCTCTGTAGTTTTCCTAAATACAAACTTGTGTAATTATTTACAGAAGACAAGCTACATACATACATATATATGTAGAGTGTGTGTGTGTGATAGATAGATAGATAGATAGATAAAAGAAAAGCATGACATTATTTCAACTCCTCACATAATAACCTCTTGTGCCCCTCCATGCATAAATAGGAATGGTTCAAAATTTGTAGCACATGTCGGTTTTTTAGGTCACTGGACAACAGCCCACATAGAGCAGAAGGGATTGAAAATTAATGCCGCTGCTGGAGAGAAAAAAATATGAATAAAGCCAAAAAATGATAATGCTATAAAGACACATAATAGCTTATTAAACAACATTTCTTACCAGATCTATTTATTTATTAAGTTTTCACTGAAAATTTCAATTTCCTCAAATGTACAACATGCAAAAAAATTAAACAGCTTCTCATTTGAAAAAGAAAAAAACCCAAACCCTATTTCTATAGTGGTTTGTTGAAGGCAGCATTCACTTACATGCTAAGTAAAACTAATGCTAGCTAATGTACCAAAACCACTATCACTCATTCCCTGTTGCAGGGAGGGGCATTGATATTAATGAAAATCAAGAAGTACTAGCCTTAGCTGATAGAGCATAGATGTTACGTGCAATAGTTGTGAATTGTTGTTTTGGGGATGGATTTTTTTTCTTCTTGTCTCAATGAGCTATTGAAAGATTATGCCCGGAAAACAACCAGCTGTTACTAGATTCAATGTTTGTTTTCATTCTGGGGTTTCTGTTGGATTTTTTGGGGGGAGGGGTACTCATCATGCCTAGAATAACTTTCAACCTTTAGTTAAATACTTACCTCTCTGCTCATGAGCTTCTAAGTAGTTCTTTGAAAACAGAGGCACTAAATGATATACCTGCTTTTTGACTGCCTAACTTGCAATTACCTACTAAAATATTTTGTTTCCCTACATAGGAGCAGTGCTTGTGTGAACACACATACCTATTTTCCCCAATGACATTCTCACAGCCACCTCATCTTCTCTCCCTGTTTTCTCTCATTTTCCCCTCTGTTATGCAGTACTGAGATTTTGAGAGATAATACGGTGAGTGATTTTATAGGAGTTTAGAAGCTAAGCAGAAACTTCTCCAGGAAAGCCATTTGATCTGGCTCATCCTGTCCCAGGGAGTTTGTTGTCAGGCAGTGGCAGTGCTCCTGCAGCTGATCCCAGGGGGAAAAGGGAGTGAGCTCCTGGAGGTGGTCCTGGTGACACCTCCTGCTCCTGACCACTACCAAAGCCAGGCAGGATCTGTCTCTCCCTCTGTTAGCACACCTCTGTCTTTTCTGTGCTGCTGTGGCAGTACTCTCTCTCTTCTCTCCTGAGTGGTCTGAGCTCTACTTGACAAGGATCCTTCCTGATCCCAACCCTGTTTTTCCATGTGACGATATCTTGTAATACCTGGCCATCATACTGAGAGGAAGACATGACCAGAGAGAACTGCAATATTCCCCTGAGACAAGACGTTAGCACACATTCTCCCTCATAGGCACAGCATAGCTCACACACCAAAATACCAGTTAGCAAAAAGGAGGGACTGCAACCCCCTTCTCTCTCCCCTCCAGGCAGTGCAATGTCTGCAGTAGCCAAACACAAAAGGTAAATGCAAGGCTTCAGTGCTGCCATGGTCCCCTGCATCCCAGAGAGAGAAGATGGTGGGAAAGGGCAGAAATCAGGCAGTTGCTCCTTGCAGGCTGAGTATTAAACTGAAAATCAACCTCTCATTGCTAGCTCTTTTAGAGCAGTGTTCATGATCTCTGCAGGGTGCCATTTTCATCTCTTCTTTGATGTGAGAAAGGTGGTGCATTAGAAACAGGAATGAAAGGGGCAGGTTTGGAATCATTAAGTAAACTCCCTGTCTCTTAAAAAGGAAATGTTCTTGAATTTATTCAGTTGCTCATCTCCTCTGAACAAGTTAAAGCAAAGTATTAGGAAGAGAAAGAAGTCTTGTATGTTTCAGTCTCACTTCACTTTCAGATATACACCTAGTATTTCAGTAGCCTGCAGGCTTGACCGACTGCAGTAAGAGGTATAGTTTAATTAACCATTACAGCTTTTACAGGGTGTAATTGGCCTCACAGCTAGTTCATTAAAGCCACAGCGGAATCATTGTGACAGTCCAGCCATGAGCAAGTTCATATAGAGCATTAGCAGTTCAGCTTCCCACACATTAAGTTGGTGAATGTTTTCTGAACAGAGGAGATTAAATGGTGCCAGCTAGACCCTGTCAAGTGCGTACCCAGAACAATATTCTAAGGAGAGATGACCAGGAGCAAATAGAGAGTCTCCAACCTCATTACTCCCTATGCAGCTCAACATATGTCAAGTGTTTGCACTTGGCAAACTGACATTTTAGCATTGGTCTACCCTGGAAACCTGATATTTATAATGTAATAATTCTATATCTGGCCCCTGGAGCAACTGCAGTTAAAGGAAGATGAGTTATTAAAGAGAAAGTCTCCATTTGGTGGCATTTTGTAGGTGCAAGTCTTTTGAGACACTCCTATTACCTGAAATGTTCACTAAATAGTTTTACTCTACTGGGACTTTGAAGTAATCTGAAATAAGATACTTTACCCTCTGCCTTGCAAGTGCTTGTAATTTACAGACTTTACCAAGGTGTAGGCTTCTCCATGGATCTCACCTCTCCATCTTCTGTCTTCTTTGGGCCATTTTCTCTCTTTAACTCACTTTCATTAGGAGAAATGTCCAGATCTCTTCTCCAACAAGAACTAGTTTTTAGGAGTGACCTCCACAGGCCTTTGCAGTCAGTGGACCCGTCTTTGAATTAATCTACTTTTTCCTTAGCACTGACAAGCAGAGCTCAAGGAAATTCAATTTCTTGAGGTATATCAGCACAGTCTTCCCAAGGCAAACACAAACCCTGCAACCTGCTCTCCAGGCACATGCAAACTTGCTCTGCCAGTCCCCTCAGCCAAATGCAACTTGTACAGCCCTGATGAGTAGGTCAGCTAACTAAACTATAAAGTCAGCTAAAAAAAGAAAAGCAAAAACCAACTGTTAAAACCAAGCTACTAAGCCTAGTAAGATCTGTTCATCCCAGTGCTAGCATGCCCAGGTTTTAGTGCACCTGGAGCTTGAGCAGAGTAAACAAATCTGCACTCAGAGTACTAGCAAAGGGAGCCTGTATCTGCCTGCAAAAGACAACAGAGGAAGAGGATGATGTTATTGGTAACAACCATGCTGAAGCTCAACAGGGCCCTCAAAAGGCCATGTGGAACCGACAGACTTGACGGCATATTAATAGGTTTTTTCTAAGTTCCTCCCAAATAATGTTTGTCTTTAGCAGTGTCTTCAGCAGAAGAGGCTTATGTCCAGAGAAATTTCTGACCTTTAACAAAGGCTGCTGCATAACAACACTCCTATCCTTCCTCCAAAAATAAAATAATGCAAAAAACCTACTTGATTAGTCTTGCTAAAAGTGAATAACCTGTCAGCTTCAATATCACACAATATCTGCACTAATAGGATTTAAATAGCTTGTAGGAACCTGATGAGCTGTTTCTGTGCTAATATGGCCCAACTCTGCACTGAGTTTTGCAGCTGAAACCTTACTGAGGTGACACCCTCATTACCAAGAACATAATCTGGACAAGTATTTTTAAAACAGGACTTCCCACACATGTACTGCAAGAGATGCACAAAGGGCTCTGTTAACACTTTCAAACATCTTGAATGCTTAAATAATTTTTGAGCATGTTTTGACCATTGTATCAAAGTATCTAAGTGAATTATGATACTGCACAGATAAAAAGGCATGAAAATTATTTGGATAATTGAGAGCATGAATAAAAAATGATTGCTGAATTTCATGATGTACAGCTTATATCTGAGAATAAAGCCTCTGTTGTGTAGGTTTTAAAAACTCCATGAGCCTAACTTCCTCAGCACAAGAATTTCTTCTTAAAAAATAGGATGCACTTAACTCAAAGCTCAGGGCACACATCAGGAGTTTTGCTGAATTGAGATTCAACATGAGCTCTGAGCAGCAGCAAGTCATCTTTGGTCTCCAAAGTCTGTTCAAGGCTGCATCCAGCATCAAAACAAATTCTAGGAGAAGGAAAACAAACAATAGTGCAATCTAGAGCAAGCTCCATTAGTCCCTAAGCTCTCACAAATCAAGAGAAATTATTTTTCCAGCCATCTTCTTAAATTAAGTGCCCAATCGTTAGAATAAGTACTAGTCAACAAAGTTGCATATTACAGTAAAAAGAACTTTTTATTGTTAATAAAGTATCTGTTAATTACTAATAAAACTCTGTTAATACATTTTCCTACTTGAAACATGTATGCTAGGATGATAAATTAAGCTGAAAGATTCATGAATCACGTCTATGTCCAAAACAGACCAACCACACACCTCCCATCTTTCACTAATCATTGGGATATGGGAAAAACAATGAACTGAAAGAAAAATGTGGCCATCAGTAGTGAATGAACACACACAGAATTTCAAAATAGCCATTCTTCTACAATGAGTTGTAGCAGTAAGTAATTAAAAAAGTAATGTGCAATACACGGAATGATGAAAAATACCAACATAACAGACTTGTCAGAGTTGTCTGCCTGTTCATGAATGGAGTTCAAAAGCGTAATGAATTGGTTATAGGTGGAGAAAACCTTTGGTTGACATGCAGATAGACACTGGAAGAGGCTGGGAACACAACTGGAATGTTAATCTATGACCCATACCTCAAGCATAACTTTTTGAAAATAACATTTGTTTGTCCTTTTTGGAATTTTAACCTTCATTAAGGAATAGGGTAATTCAGATTTTGTGTTATCGTAAACCCTTCCCTTTTCTTCTCCAAAGAAAATGCAGCCATTGAAAGCAGTTGTTTCTAATCACTTCAATCAGTTACAGGTCACAGTTTCTTGATGAAAAATTATTTTCAAGTACTAGTTACAAAAGCGTGTCTCAAATAAGAAGTCTTTAATTTTATTATAATTAGAAGTGTTGGTATGCCACCACAGGACCAAGTTCAAGAGCAGCAGAGTAGTGTATTTATGCACAGCTGAAGAGGAGGTGTAAGGCACTACTCACTGTGTAGCTAACACACAGTGAATGCAAGAGGAGGAGAAGTAATCCACTGTAAATGGATGGAAACCAGGGAAATACACATTTATAAAGTGAAGGCACTTGGGAAATGTACTCATGGAGAGATGACAGAAAAACGTTGGCCAAGAACATGCGGAAATCACAGTCCTCAACCAACACATCAACTGACAAAGTCAACGAATGGATGAAGCCATGCAAAGTCAAGCTAAAAATTAAGAATGAGAAGCTTTGCAGTGACAGGTAGCACAGTGTGCCAGCTGACTGAGCTGAAAGACTGAGGCAAGCTTTCAGCTAAGGAAGGCATATTTGTTTAGAAGGGTGATTAACCAGTGCAACCACACTGCCAAGAGCAGTAATGCACGCTGCATTTGTTGCTGTCTTCCCAGTGTCTTTCCGACAGCTATGCTTTAGCTAAACAGAAGTTACTGGAATCAACAAGGTGGTACTTATGTAAAATGTAATGATCTAGTTTTTAGAGGTCAAAATGATCTAATGGTCCTTCCTGGTCTTAAAATCTCTGCCTCACACAGAAAGAGGCTGACAGAGTTCAGGAAACGAACACAGTGCTGCCACGAGCCCTGCTCTTGCACTTATAATTCAGATCTGTGTGCCTCATCTCAGACAGAAAACAAAGAGTGTATTACGGAACACAAACACAGCACCAGAGATTCTCTGCAAATGTTGGTGACTGGACACTGATGACTTGAGGCAAAGAGTCCAGAACTTACTGAAATTACTGAAGGCCTCTCCTGAAGGGAAAGGGTTGAAAGGCTTTTATTTAGTTAAGAAAATGAATAAACATCACTGTGAAACTTCTCTTCATGTACAGAGGGTATCACTGGAAACTAACAGAGAGCAGATATTTTTCAGTAGTACTTTGGTGATACAGAGAACCCAGACCAGCAAATACTTAGTAACTGTTCTGACTTCTCTACCATCCTATCATTTTACTTGCACCCATAATTTAGGGAGAAGATAACAGTATTTTTCTTCACAAATTATATTCATCCAGCCTGGTATTCTGGCAGTTAACCACAGCTCAGAAAAGTCTGATCTTCCCCCCTAGAGGAACTGTATGTACTTTTTTTTCTAAACCAGAGCATGTTATACAATACCAATGCAACTCAATTATTTAGTCAGGCAGACCTGGAATACATGGCCTTTGTTAAAGACCTAATTCATACTTAAGACAAAAGACATGTTCTACAGCTCAAGCCAGTTTCTCTTTTTCAGTATCTTTCAAAGATTTTTACGTATTTTCAGCATTAAAAGTACAGCCTTTTCCCACAAAATATTATAAAGGAATAACTACCCATGCTACAAAGACAACACAAGGTTCTCAGGACATTTAGACTCAACAAATATTACGGAGGCCTGTTGTGAGCTATGTATAGCTAGAAAAATCAAATTTCATCTGCCACTCTGTCAGGCTGCATTCCAAAGTCATTTTATCACTGCAGTGAATACCAAGATATTTATCTCTCCTGGCTAGGTTAATCCTGTGTTCCATAATTATCATGACTGCCACAAACACATTCAGTTCTGTTCCTGCATTTGCGAATGTTGCCAATTTGAGGAGAAACTGAGCTGAAAGGGAGTCACTTTTATTTACTTTCAACTTAAAAGCAACAGCACAAATTAAGAAGTATATTGCATTGGAGATTGTGTTTATTCCTAGACCTGTGACTATAGCTTTCCAGTTAATTTTTTTACCGTTGGACTAAATTGAAATCATTACAAGGCTTTACTGTTTAAAGTATTCTAGAGAGGAAATGGCTAGAGAATACTATGAATATAGTTGGCTGGCAATATCTGTCTGCGAAACTGTGGTGTGCATACACAAGTTTTGGTGATTTTTCCAGAGCACTTTCTTGGGATTGCACACACACATCCCATTTCCTTTGATCATATGACAAGTCCTTGGGATGCAGCATGTTTCAGGAGACTGCAGGCCTGGCAACTTCACCATCCTCCTGTGCAATACAGCTAAACAGTTTCCAGTTCCAGATTTGGCTCCTTTGGAGTTGGCATGGCTCTCTTCATTGCACACTGTAGTTGTGCCCTAAAGCAGTGGAAAACATGGTCATCCAGGGATCTTTCCTGCTAGATGTGCTGCCATTCCTATTGCAGATTATTAGCACCATTCCTACTAACATCTGCTCTCCTGCTGCTTTGAGTAGGAGAAGACAAATAGCACCTTTGTCCCTGCTTTCAATGACAACAACCATGAGGAATCCAAGGTTCAGAAAAACTGTGAAGAGAGAAAAAAAACGGAAAAAACATGACTATGCCTCAGGACCCTGAAGGCTTCTGTGTACTTGTCAAAGGTCAATCAAGATTAATCCTTGAGCTGTTCCTTGTCAAAACTCAGAGTATGACGTGTGGAGCTCTAATAAAAGATCCAAAGTTTTTATTTAGAGGGTTGAGCATATAATTTCAGAGGATGCAAAAGCTGCAACAAAAGCCAGACCACAAAACCCCTGAGGTTGTGATTGCCTTAAGCTTGTAGGAACTTGGCATCTCTTGCTGCATCACTTTAGAAGAATGCAGGTGAAGAGAACAGACTTTATCTAAACTTAGCAGAGATGAGCTACATTAATGCAACCCAAGCACAGGCAAAGGATGAACAAATTGGTAAGGCCAGTTTGTATTCACATGATCAGCCAAGGGATATGGAGCAGGCACAAGAAAGAGCAGAGTTTTCAAATCTTTCCCCTCTCCCTCTTCAACTCAGTATTCTAGAAGGACACAAGAAGATACAAAACCAGACAGAAATTCTGTTTCTCAGGTCTTCTAAAATCACTGGCCTATTAAACTTCCTTGTGATGTTTCAGTTTTGGAACAGAAATAATAATGTACCTACTAATCTGTATATTGTTACACTCAAAATTCACCCACAATTGCAAATCGCCAAGAGTCTTTCAGATATGAGATTCTGACATAATATGAAATACAATTATCTCAGTCGAAGAGGGAATACATGTGCGTATACATATGTTTGAACGTATAAATATTTCTTTATGTCAGTTTCACCTGACTTCGAAAATCTCCATAAAAGTCTACATGTCCCTAGAAGTATTGAAGGCCTAGTGGAAGGTGTCTCTGTCGATGGCAGAACAGTTGGAACTAGATGATCTTTAAGGTCTTTTCCAATCCAAAGCATTCTATGACTCTATAAAAGAGAAGTTGCTACTCTTCTAGCAAATTTAGACAAGCTTCATAAAACTTCAACAGACAGTGAAGAGAACACATTGTTAGCTGTCAATCCATGCTCCTATGAGGAGATTGAGACAGTCTGACTTGCAGAGTTCTGGGGCTACATTGCTGGAAAACCAAAACGTGTTTAAAGAGCATCAAGGTGAAGTGGATAAAGTCACTTTTGCTGCAGAAGTGACAATATGCCAACATGAAGCAAACACCCAGAGGCCCAGGCTTCATTAGCATAAGAAACACCAGATTAAGCTGGGACAATATGCCACAATGACCCACAAGTTCCCCAGCTGTACTAAAAATATCTACACAGAAGTAGACAAATATCCTCCAAATGTGGGAAAAAACAAGGGCTTATGGAATCTAAATCCATGGAAACCTTTCTCTTTTTAAAAACTACGCTTTATAACTTAAGAATTCGTAGTCAAATAGCTACTTCTGTGTGTGAAAACACGCAGGAAAAGCTCAAAATAAAGCCACGTGTTACTGGAGGGCCAAAGAATATGTTGAGGTAGAGATGTCTTTGCTGGAGAGAGTCCTCCTGGAGGGGTAAATCTAGCCAGTTTCCAGCAACTGCAGTGAGTGCTGACGAGTAGGAAAAGGTGGTTCAGTATGCAACAGAAATTACACAAACCTGAAATAAATCCAAGAGCTAAGAAATTACTAATTTTCAATGATTATACTAGTAACAAAGTGGGTGGGATGCAGAGACTGGTCAGTTTTACAAACAGTAAATGCTACTACAACTATTGAGTATGGCTGGGAGGTGACCAAGACTACATCCACTGGTTATTTTTCAGTTTAAGCATATCTGACAGAAGAGTCAATGTGATACACACAGTTCAAAGTGGCAGCAACATACCTGTCCTGTTTGTTTTGCATGGTTTGAATCTAATCTTGCACAACTTCAGGCAGGATGACAGAGGCATGCAAAACAGGTTTGATGTGATGCATGAAATAGGTATGTCACTTTAGCTTTTATCTGAGAGCTTCAACCGCCAAACAATTTCTTTTATATCTCTGGAGAACCATATGCGTTAAATTTAACATAAGAATTAACTCCTGGCACCTTTAATCTTGAATATTACCTAAAGGCATCATAAAATATAATGCATAAAACAAATATGAAAAAAGGAGTCAAAGTGCATGGAAGATGTAGTAAATATTAAATATTAAAAATAAGAGGTGAAAAGAAAATAACATGGAAGGAAAGAACAAAAGAAATACACCACTTTAAAAAATGTTAAGCATAAGACTGATTAATAAAATTAAAACATAAGATAATTATACCAAAATAAATAAAACTGATGTAATTTAGTCATTTTATAAAGACCATGGGACCATTAAATAACTATATTAGACAAGCCCTGGAAAGGTTCCTAAGGTTAAGAATGGTTCTCCTTTCTCTAGGAACTGCTTTTCAGTTTCCCTGGATATATTCTTGTATTTCTGGAGAACTGATAAAGGAAGAAACACACTTGCCCTGTCATAATCACTACAACATTAGTTCACAGGAAAAAAAACAAGTATTTCACCACTAATATCTATAAATCTTTGAGACAGAGGATGTAGGAAGTGAGTTTAATAGTTCTAACACTAAGTTAGGTCACAGCTAAAAATGGTTACAGCTTGGGATGAAACTTCAGATGGGGGCTCTTCCCCTGTAAACCCCAATCTCTTTTATGCTTCCAAACAGACCTGACCAGAGAGCACAGATTCCCAGTGATGTACCTTGTGACCTTCAGACACCAGGCATGAGATGCAAGGCTGCTTCATATAGTGCTCTGTAATGTTGTCAGCAATATATGCATGTGTTTCAGTGTGGTGCAGCATCTCCCTTTCTGGGAATCACTTCCTGTCAATATTCTGTCTCAGTTCAACTCCCCACATATAATAATGCAGTGTTTCCCAACACTATAAAGTCTGAATTCCAAGGACTGTTCCCCTGGAGGACATGTAATGCTCAGTGTTCAGAAACACAGAATAAAACACTTCAGTAGGTAAAAAGGAAACAATTAATTCTCTTAATTATTTTATTCAAGGTTTTTCTCTCTCTTCTTATCCATTCTCTGGAGGGGGAAAAGCTCAATTACTCTCACGCTGTTTACTTTCCAGGGTTAACAACATTTACTTTAATATTAAACTTCAGACTTGATCTTAAATGACTGTAAATATGATTACAAAGGAGCAAATCTTTGAGGGCTCAAATCTTTATTTTTTTCTCTCTGAGCTGAATGCATGCACCCTGAGAGCACTGTTCTGTGAATCTCTTGAAATGTGTGGAGAAAAACAGACATTTTCTAAATATACACAAAAATGTGTTCTTTGCTATGTTCCTGAGACCCTCTCCCTCTGTGTTTTTAAGGGACTTGTTGTTCTTCAACCAGTGATTACAAAAAGAATTTTTTAAATTTTTTTTTTAAGGTGTGTCTACCGCACCCTTACTTCTCCTGCCAGGAAAAAAATATCTCACTGCTTCAGACCTCTTCTGGCTTAATCAAGGGCTTAAAAGCCCTGTTCTCATCTTGAAATACTAGCAATACCAGTATTAGCAACCAAAGTGTTCAACACCCCAACCTGGTAGGCAATACAGTATCAAAAAACCTGAAAGAACAAGCCAAAGTTTAGGAAACTACAATAATGGGATAATGTCAATGAAATTAATCCTGTTTCATGCATAATGAGCTTTCTCTTACTGAATTTTTAAGTTTTGTAATAATCCACTACATATCTCTCACACTGTTCTTGAACAATGGAGCTCATTACTTATTACAAGGATTTGGACTATTCCAGACTACTTGCAAGCATTATCGGCAAGACAAATTACTTACAGGTGCAAAGCAACATGCCAGAATATACAAAGGAACATCACAGATCTAATCTAAAAATGCATCTGCAATGAATATGAACATTTTATTCCAGTAATGGGTTGGGGTAATTTCATTTCTTTGGTTTTAAGGGGAGAAAGTGCTGCCAGGCTTCCATAAATATACTTTGACCTCCAGAAGTAACAGATGAAGACGCGAACCTGGTCCTTTCTAACTAGTTGGCTACATCCTCCCCAACTCCATTTTGTTGAAGAAAGGAGAGATATCTAAGAAAAGCCAGATTTCCATGGGTGTCTCCACTCATTCACCTTGGTGTCTAACCCTGTTCTCTAACTTATATATAAAGAAGCCAGAAATGACATTGACCGCACAAATTTTGACAAGAAGTGGGCCAAAACCCCTAGTGACCTGCTGTAAAACCCAAAGACCAACAAATAAATAAAAATAAGAAGCAAAAGCTGTCTTGCCCCCAACAAAAGATCTGTAGCTCCTTAAATTTTCCAAGTCCTTTACATTTCCACTGAGTTAGACTTTCTCTCGAAGGTCTACAATCTCAATGGTTAAAATAATGCTTTTCCCATTTTTCAATGAAATCTTGGAAGAGAAACTGAAGCACTTTTCCACACAGAAAGGAGCCTGGTGCTGTCAGATTGTCAATGTCTGAAGCTCAGAGGGCCAACAATAGGAAACAAAGCCTTTTAATTCTAAGTTACAGAGTTGACATTAGTAATGAATAAGAGGAGGTGGTGCCAAGGCAATGCTCCCTGCACTTCCTTTTTTAAGGTTAAACAAATTTGTCTTGAGATGTTTTTGACACAAGGCTCCAGTTGGGTGCTCCAAAGTGGCTCCTGAACATAACATACCTCTGGGCAGATTCCATCCCACCTCTACTCACTCTTCAGGCTTACATCCTTCCTTTTACAGACAACGCTTTTACAGAACTGCATTGGTTCAAACTTGGATCATGTTAGCAATGGTGGAAAAGGAATATACCACTCCAGAAACAGCCGGTTACTGTAGACAGCCAATATCCTGCAAATGACAGCTTGCTCTTCCCCATCTGATAGAAGTCACATATGACACTTCTTGACACATTCTCAACTTGAAGACACAACGTATTTTTCCTTCACTGATTATCTCATAATGATGAAACAACTCAAATGCTGTAATAGCTTCTTTTTTCCCCCCAAACTCCACTAGGAACAACAGATAACATCTGTGCAACCAATGTGTTGTGAAATGCCACAAACACCCATTTGAGTAGCACATTTTTTAAGGGCAAAACCTATGTTTTCTGTGATTATTTTTATGGCATATATTTTTAATAAAGCTTTTCCTTTCTTTTTTTTTTTAACCCTTCTGAATGATTATCCTGTCACAGCCACACCACCATATGTCTTTCTCTTTGAAGTAGTTAAAAGCAAGGAAACATCCTTGGAATTGGTTAAACTCAAGTTTTGATCATATGTTATAAGGACAGCCAAAAAAAAAATTCTGATACATGCAATCCCTCTCTAGTACACAAAAACATTAGCAAAGCAAGGCACTCTTGTTGTTACTCAAATATAATTCCTCATGTTCCTAATCTTATCTCAAGTATACACAACCTACAGCAGCTTTAAACTAGTAATAATGCCCTCTGCATGATGTTTTTTAATCGGTCTTTTTAGGGCAAGTTCAGGATAAGTAACTCTGGAATGACTCATTGCTTCGAACAGAGAGAGGTTTAATTTTACAACCTTTCCTGTTTTACCAAGTATCAGCTGTGGTCCACACCCATCAATTCTAATATCAGTTATCTCGAAAACTGATCCAATTTGCAACCTGCCAATTTGGAAAGATCAGGTAGAATAATCCTATCTAATGTCACTGTAGTGGGTTGTCCTTGGCCAGCAACCAGACACCCACCCAGCTTCAACAGGACAGGGGGAGAAAATAGGATGCAATTTCTTGGGTTGACATAAAGACAGAGAGGTGACCTACCCATTACTGTTATAGACAAAACAGAATCATCTTGGGGAAAATTAATTTAAAGTGTTGCAAATTAATGTAGAGATAGCAAAGAAACCCAAGGAAAAAATTACTGAAGTTGCCTGCTCCCCCTGCCTCTCTTTTCCCCAGGCTCTGCTTCACTCCCAACTCCTTCACCATCACTCCCACCATGCAAACACAAGGCAATGAGGGCTCTGCTCAGTCCATAATAACTCCTCTCTGCTGCTCCATCTTCTTCACACTTTTCCCCTGATCCATCTGGGGTCCACAGGCAGCAGTTTCCTTTACAGCACATCCACCTGCTCTGACGTGGTGTCCTCCATGGACTGCCTTGTGGATATCTGCTCCAGCATGGTCTTCTCCGAGGGCTGCAGAGGAATCTGCTCCAGCACCTGGAGTGCCTCCTCCCCTCCTTCTCTGACCTTGGTGTCCCCTCTACTGTTTCATACTGTTTTCCCTTCAGTTGCTGTGTTTTTCCCTTTTTTAAATTGGCTTTTCCTGAGGCACCACCATCTTGACTGTGGGGCTTGGCTGTGCCCTGCAGTGGACCCACTGGAGCTGGCTGGAACCAGAGGACAGCCCTTGGCCTTTTCTCACAGACACCACCCCTGCAGCCCTTCCCCTGGTGCCCAGCAACCTCACCACCTACAGCAAATACAGTCTTTTAGGAAAGAGGCATCACCACTCCCAAAATCTCTCTCTGTTGTTCTTGCTCTGCCTCTCCATCCAGGGGAGTGATGGTGTGGGTGAGGCTAATTCTTCTCAGTCCCATACCTATGCTGGGGCCACACAGAATTGTTTTTCCCATCTTGTCAATGCAGCTCTGTCCAGCACTACCAGTTTGAGTTTATTTTTCTTTTAAACTAACTTGAGAGAGCTGAGACTTAATAAAATCCCAGAGAACAAAACAAAACTGATGATTTCAGCACTGATACACCTCTCCTCAATAGTTTCATTGTGCTTTCTTGTATTTCTACAATTCCTGGGGCAAGGTGTTAAACCAGAAAACTGTGCTGCAACACAAACCAGATACCTCAGGTTTTCTCTCCTGGATTATAATAATGCGTACAACTGTTCTGAGATGGTTGTTCACTCAGGTAAAAACTATTATCTCCTGATTTGGCAGATAACAAGTCGTCACATGAAGCAATAGCAGAGTAAGTTAGTCCTCTGAACTGACACCTGTGTTTCCCACATCTAATTGACAAGCTCATATTTTCTGTCTTTGAATGCAGATGTTTCTTCTCACTCTCTTTCAGTTTCAGTGTTTCTACTGAAGTAAAGGCTGTGGAGGATTCCCACCTCTGGCTCACACACAAACTACAACAAACTAATATGGTACCTCTGCATTTCCATGGTGTCTCAGAATCATCCATGGGTGGTCCATCTCTGCGTAATACAATTATCATTCAGTGCAAAATCCACACGTTGTGTGTCAGTAGCAAGAATGCCACAAAATGCAATTCCATTTCTGCTTAGGGTACATTACAGCTTCACAGCTGGCCAAGCTTTGCAGTCATCATTCTGTGTCTGGTTTTCAGGATACAAAGCAGACCTTTCACATTAATTACATATTGTTCCCTAGAGCAAAGAAGTCACTTTTCTCTACGCTTTCTCACATGCCACATACACTGATGTCACAAAATAAATAGTAAAGCATTCACATTAAATAATAATAAATTAGTAAGTGTTCTGCTTCCCAGGCTTAGGCAGATTTATGAAAGTGTGTGATACATGTAGCCCAACAGAGTTGCTTGGGCTGCTGCTTATTTGACGGGTCAGCCAGGTCACACAGACTCTCATACTAAATACCAGTTTCACTAAGGACTCATTAAGGAAAAATTCATTTGCTTGTTGCCAGAGGAATAACCCTAATTGGTACTCTTCAGCAGCATGCCATTTCCCTCCAGTTATGGGACCTTTATTATCTGCACTAACAACTGGCTAATGCTGATGATTCAAAGTCACATTTAGGCCTACACACTTTAACAAACAGTGCCTGTAAGAAAAATCTGGGATTAGATATTGTGATAGACCATGAGATATTACTACTTAAAGCATTTTTAACTTGCTAAAAGAACTTAATAGATAAATAGATTCTCTAAAGGAAGTAAATAATATTTAACCTTTCACATTGTGAGGGTATATGATGGTGCTGGTTTTACTTCATGTATGGAGCCAAGGTATGTCAAGAATTTTAAACTTCTGCCTCCTCATTACATTCTTAAATTTGTAGCCTGACAGTCTCCTCATAACCCTAAGTATCTTAGGATTTGTTTGATCTTGGTTCAGGTCACATCATAACCGATCACTTATCTAATCCTCCTTATTTCTGAAGTTTTGAAATATAACAAAACCTGGTAATAAATATAATTAGTTACTGGGATCTGCCAACATGCTTTTTGGTTTTGGCTTCTGAGGAAATTTATGAAGAGACACATACATACAAAGATTTAGTCACAGGATCAATTGGACTGGCAATTCATTTTACTGTTTTTGAAACGTTTTGCTAAGCACCAAATTCAATGAGGAGATAAAAATGCCTTGTGCCTTTCAGCAGCCCAAACCAAGGCCACTAAGAAATGAGAAGTCAGCAATTTTACTATTAGTTTGAGAGTCATAACAGACATTGAACCATAAACATATTAAAGTTCTTAATTACCTTACCATCAAACTTCACTCACTAAATATTTCAACCTCACCAAATCATCCATTTTAAAAGATTCTTTCCATTATTGCTGAGAAAACTATAGATATAACATTTTCCATGTACATGCAGTTGTATAACACCTTTACCTTTCTACCTTGTTATCAAATCTGATTCAGTTACAATTAAGGCCCTGCAATCAATAATGAAGACAACAGCTTGCATATGATGAAGGATGCACTGACAAAGACATCAGTGTTTTCAGTCCTTACCAACAGTGAATGAAAATCAGCCTGGGATTGCAAAGTGGAAAGTCTAGTTTTTGACAAAACCCTTCATTTAAACAAATCATTGAAATTCCAACTTGCCCTTTGAAAAAGTGGTCCTTGCACCTAGGGATATTCATTAAATACCATTTGGGACCACTAATATCAAATTACAGGGGAAATCCCATTATAAATGGTATTTTGTAGTAAGAGAAAGAAAAAATGTTGTAAATATGAGCATAGCTTGGGAATATACAAATTATTTTTGCTATTAAAAAAATATTAACTTTTTCCCAGTATCTGTGCTTTAGTTGTTGCAAAAGCAAATGTGACCTGCATAATGGGTATATAATAATGGGCTGCTCATAAAAAGAAAGTCTACAGAAAACAGCATGTGGTGATTTTATTTGGTGTGGCTTTTAAGTTTCAGGGAAACAGATCAATATATGTGATCAGAAGTAAATGCTAAAAGAAGTTGACCACATACAAGAAAGTCTGCATGCTCTTTATTCCTAAGCACCAGAAGGACAAAAAAAGAGGTGAGGGTGAACAATAAATATACATTAAGAAAACACAAGTTTCAAGTAGATTATTTTTTGTTCAAATTTTGCTTTAACTTTCTCTGATCTTCCTTTTTCCTCAGTTGTGGCAAATAATGGGCAGGTGGGAAGAGAATTGAAAAAAAAAAAAAAAGAAAAGAAAGAATAAAAGAAGAGTCTTTTTCAGCACGGGTCAAAACCACAAGTATGTCTTTGAGTATTTCAGTATCTTGAGTTTCTGTATCATCAACCAACTCAGAGTACTGGTTGTGCTGTGTGCAGTATCTTCAGGGATATGTAAATGAACAAGACACCTTGTAAAGAACAGTGTTGTAATGTAAAACACTAAGCTGGGTAACTTGAGGATACTAATGAAAAAAACTGTGTGACTAATCTTGATTTACTTTTCTGTTTTTGTTTTTTTTTTTTCTTTTTTAAGACTAAGATCCATTCTAAAGATAACAAAAGCCAAAGAAACTGCAGTGCAGATGGAGGCTCCTGATTTTTGTAAACAGGTGCATCTTGCATCCTTATTCTGATACACAGATGCTCAAACCATAAATAAAAAGTGTAAAAAAAAAAAAAAAGATGCAAGCAAAACTATTATTACTTCCATTCTTCCGCTTCTAGTAGAGTCATGATTTCCCTTCTTTAAACTCTCCATTTCAGTTCCCCCTCTTTCATGATTGTGTCACTAGGTCTATCATGTCCCGGATGTTCCTGCAAGGATTTCACAACTACTGCACTCATAACCTCAGTGCTGCAGTGGATCTCTTGGACATTTTGGAGCTAGTGGCACAGAGCAGAGAAGATGCAAGTCCAGACATAATTTGTGGTTTAAGGAATCACATAACAGCTTGAGTTGAAAGGCCACCTATTTAAAAGTCATCTATTCTAACCTCCCTGCAACACCTTCAACTAGATCAGGTTGCTTAGACCGCCGTCCAACTCAAATATGAATGTTTCCAGGGATGGAACATCCACCACCTTTCTGGAAAACCTGTTCCTGTGTTTTACCACACTCACTGTAAAAAAACTTCTTTCTTATATTTAATTTAAATGTTCCCTCCTTTAGTTTAAAACCATTCCCTCTTGTCCTATCACTTACACAGCCTTGTAAAATGTCTCTCTCCACCCTTCTTCTGAGTTCCCTTTAGGCACTGGAAGGCTTATCTATGGCCTCCCTAGGGTCTTCTCCTCTCCAGGCTTAACAACCCCAGCTCTCTCTGCCTGTCCTTGTAAGAGATGCTCCAATCCCCATATCATCTTCAGGGACCTCCTCTGGACTTGCTCCAACAGGTCCATGTCTTTAATATTTTCATATTTTGGGGGACCCAGTGCTTCAAGTGGGGTCTCACAAGGGCAAAGTAGAGGGGGAGTATCACCTCCCTTGCCCTGCTGGCCATGCTGCTTTTGTTGTAGTCCAGGATACAACTGGCTTTTTGGCTTGCAGATGCACATGGCTGACTCATGTCCAGCCTCTCATGCCCCAGCACCCCCAAGTCCTTCTTGGCAGGTCTGCTCTCCATCTGTTAATCCCTCAGCCTGTTTGCCCTGACCCAGCTGCAGGACCTTGCACTTGGCTTTGCTGAACCACACCAGGTTCCCATGGGCCACTTCCTGAGCTTGTCCACATCCCTCTGAACAGCATCCTGTCCTTCAGTCATATCAACTGCACCACTCAGCTTGTGTTGTCACCAAGGAGATGGGCTGTGACATTCAGTGGAGCAGGAAGCCGAAGTCTTTCATGTTATTTCCAATTCAAACACAGTAGTATTCTAGTCTGACTTTTTTCAGTGAGAAGGTGAAGTAAGAAAATATCAGCCTTAGAAAATTCTCATACTTTTCTCTGGATATCTCTCTGAACAAAGGACAGCAGCTTGTGGTGTCTGGATGGTCCAGATAGATCATTTTTCCCCTGCCCTTTTTGCTTTGAGTATTATTCAGAAAGTTAACACTTTTTTCTGTGAAAAAAACGCAACAACCCCTATCTGGGGTGAAGAGAAAGGATATTCTTCAGTTTTTATTATCAAATATAGCTCCCTAAGTTTTTAGCAATTTTAATTCTGTTACACGGTAAGAACAAATAAATTAAAAACCCACAGAGTTTGAACTCTGGCTTTTGAAGGACAAAATTATTTCCTTCTTTGTGAAGTCTTAATTTAATAGTATATTTTTCTTTTATGTAATATATCTTTGTGGAAAGCTTTCTGGCAGTACATAACCAGATGCTCAGTAATATGCCTTGGACAATTTGGCCCCCATGTGTGCTTTTCCTTATGCTTTTTTTCCACTGCAATTACCATTCATTCATCAAATGACTGCCTCATGGAACACCCAAAGTGCCTCAATTCCCCACCTTATGTGCTGTTTTCTCTCCTCCTGCCCTCCTCTTCATTCTAGTGGATTTTGAAATGGACAGATTTTAGTGATAGGGAGAAGGAGGAGTACATCTCCTCGTTCTTCTGGCCCAGCTTCTCATGACCCTTGTCTGAGATTGTCAGACACTTCCCCACACTGTGGCTATTACTCAACTATAATTTCAAGTTTGGTCAGGAGGAACCACAAGCTCAGTGAAGCTGCAGGTGACCAGCATCAGAAAGCCAAGAGCTGCCACAGTGCACACATCTTCCTGTTGTCAGAAGGAACGCTCAGGACACATCTGAATGAGCTCCTTCAAACCCAGAGTCCTGCGGTGCTGCTGGACAAAAGTGTACAGAAGCAGATATGGAAATGCTGACACCATAACACAATTCAAAGGCCTTGATTCAGGTTAAGACAATCCATTAAAATAAAAAAATTAAAACCAATTAATAATGGCCTAGCCTCAATAAATTTTTGAATTATTTGTACATCTAATAAACTTTGTCTCCACCATAACTGATCACCTCCCATGCTTGTTTTGAGCACCAGCTCATAATCAAAAAGGTCTCTTAAGGTTGACAGTACAGCACTGCTTTTTTGCAAGACTGCTCCAACAAGCAGTAGGTCCACGCACAACTGGGTTTTGTGTAGAGCAGGACCATTCTAACACATGACAGTACTAAAATTTTAAGTTTCTATTAATAACATCCAAAAGGTCAGTCTCCAGTCTTCTAGACTTTGTTACTCCTGGAGCATCATACAGCTGTCATTTCCCTCTTGTGCAAGTTTTTCTCACTGACTTGAGTATCTCCCTAGTTCCTTTTTACTGCTGTAAGAACAAGACATTGAACTTGCAAGTGCTTCACTCAGCAGAGGTTGATGGAAGTTATCGTTGTTTTGCCAAACTGCTCCAAGCCCATATCCTTAATCTCTGTGTTTGCCCGTCCCTTACCTTCGACTCATCTTGTATTTTTTATTTATTTCCTGTTTTTCCCCTCTTCAGTTCCTGTACTTAAGTATCAGCATATATATATATATATCCTGATTTCTGTCTCTCCTTTGCTGAATTAATATATGTACCATATCTGAGGTACATATCTGTAAATCTGTGTGGAAGTGACTGTATTTTTCATGTGTTGTCACACTGCCTAGCACTACAGACTTCTTATCCTTGACTAGAATTAATAACTGGAACCATGTGAAGGAGCACATACAACCAGATTCCACCTCAGTCAATAAATAACCCTTCACATTTTTCTTAATTATGTCTGGCCAACATGCAAGTGACAACTTTCTGTGCACTTGCACGCCTTTTAGATCATCCTCCCAAGAAGAGATTTGAAAACATTGGTCCCAAATATAAATATAAAGTGAAAGATGTCAGCTCTATGAATTACTTCAGGAAGACAGAAAAGAAAGAGGATTTAATATAAGGATAAGAGAAGATCTGTGTGAATCAGACTAAAGATGCACATATACACAACTGGATATCTGCGTGTATCTACAGTGGAAACATCTGCTAACTCTTTTTGCTGCTTCTCTATTCTTTTCTTTTTCTATTTCTACTGTTTTTCTTCCCTGCCCTCTTTACTGAATGTAAAGCATCTGCTTTTTTCCTTAATATTATTTTTCATACTTGACTACAAGCTTCTAAGATAAAAGGAAAGAAGAAGTGGTTTCCTCTAATCTCACCAGATCTAAGTCTCAACTCAATTTTTTAACATTTTAAATTGTTATTTTTAATAATAATCATTATATACATGGGCTTGCTCATTAGACAGGCCTGTATTACTGTAGCTCTATTTATAATCAACAGCTAGCTCCACCTAGTGTCGTCTTAATTCATCAGCAAAAGAGAAAGCTGAAACCAAATACTAGAGATAAAACAGAAACAAACTATAAAATCACTTGTCAGCTGGATGATGGCCACAGACAGCATGCAGTTACAATTACTTGCGTCACAAGGAAAAGACCATTTTAAGTAACTACTGTATGATGATTGCCAGCAAGCACTCTTGAGACAAGAGACTAGCAGTTTCAGGAGTATAAATATAATACATGCACTATAAAACAGTTTTACTGCTACCCTGAAAAGGAGAATGGCACTTAAGCTGTTTATAGGGGTTAGTCTCTCTATGGTTCCATCATGACCAACAACGACAAATTATTGTTAAATTTAACTGAACTTCTATGAAATAGAATAACGTTTTATTTCATTGTCATCAAAACTACAGAACTATTTTTGGCTATACATACCTTCCAGCGATCCTCTCCGTTAATATGCACATCACCCCTTTCAGCAGTTAAAAAAGAATTTAAACTGCCTCTCAGAGATGATCCAAGCAGGGAAATGCTCAAACCAGCTAACAGTGTATTAGTTTTACTGATCTTTACCTGTAAACTTTCTAAAGGCTAGTTCACTGCTGTGTATCTAGAAACATCTATCTCTCTAAAACTGTTACAGACTCACTCAGCAACATTTAGTGCTTAATAGCCTAATCCTCTTTTGACAAGACAACATAGAGTACAGCCAGCAAAGCAATTTAACATAAAGTCAGAAAGCAAATATCCAGTGTGAGGAGATTTCTTGATCACCACCTTGGAAGAAATGACAGACCTAATGAAGAATGAAGTTTACATAAAAGAAAACCTTTTGTAAAGCCAAATAATCCAAATAATTTAACATCATCATAACCTGTGAGCTATGGAGCAGTGTTTGAGTGGTTGTTGAACTTCAAATAGGAAAGAAAGAGAATCCTTAAATTTAGAAAGCTATACTTCTACTTCTTACATCGAAAGTGATCTACTCTGATAGAGCTGACGTCTGTTTTAAACCTGTTCAAATCACCTGTTCGGAGCTGCTTAACAGTTTCACCCTAGTGGTGGTAAAATACATTTCAATATATACAGTATACACTTAATGACTTTTCCCTCTGACAGAGAGACAGTTCTGGGGGGAAAGGGGAGAGAGGTGGAAAGGAGGAAAGAACATATATTAAGACAATATCTACATCAAAGCAAACACCTGTACATTTTCTCAAACTCTCAAAATAGTCAGCTGAAAGTTATGCTTGTGACCCATCCAGTTTAAAGTATTCACAGCTAAATTTAATTATTATATGAAAACCTCACAGTGCAATACAGAACATGGATTTAATAAAAGGCACACAGAAATGCTCTCTGATGTTTCAAAAATAAGAGAATACCACAGTTCTCAACAGTTTAGCAGTTACTGTAATTTCTCATTAACAGCTTTCAAAATCCTGTCTGAAACAAGCTGATACAGAGAAATTAAGAACAGTAATCAAGCGAGAAATGATAGACCAGCTGGGTAGGCATCAAGTTGGCAAAATGTGAATACAGTTCAATAGCTGAAACAGATGCTGGAGTTGTTGAGAAACCCTGCAGGAGATATTGATGTATATTTTTTATATAATACTGAAAAACCAGATAAATGTCAAGAGCTAAAAACTGATGGGGAATAAAACCTGTCATAAAAACTAACTGTAAGGCAGAGACCTGCAATAATATCTTTTCATTACACCACAACATTCAGTACATGCATCTTCATTTTCTTGGGATTCCTCAATATACCAATAGGTCAATCAGAGCTTGCTAGTGAATCCAAGAGAGCTTTTCCCAGTCTTGTTTCACATTTGTTTGTTTCTATCTACCTGAGGCTTCACAGACTTAGAAAATACTTTATTCTTCAGTCTCATCCTAACACGACACTCTCTTTCAAGCAAGCAATTCCCCGAGCTTGGAGGCGAGCAGCAAAGAAAGAGTAACACAAGCATAAATGAAACTGCAAAATCCATTTTGCACGAGGAATGTTGTTTTCAGAGTTTCAGGACCTCAGCAACAAATCCTCTGCCATCAGCGACAGCTCATTCTAGCATATGCTTTGTCATGGTCAGTTTCTAATTACATTCATAATGATGCAATAGCTTTGATAATCCTACCTTCCATGCCAGCTGCTTTTCTTGTCACTCCATCATGCCAATAAGTTGGCTGCCGTAACAAATCAAGATAGTGCAAAACAGCATCTTTCCCCTGCATCTGTCATCTTCCTGAAAGCATTCTATTACTGCCGACTGCTGGGAACCAGAAAGTCTATTTGAATTCCAGCAGCTCCCCTTTCGCATGATTCAAGTTAGGTTAGGTGGGCATGCCTAACATGATTCTCTCCATCATTTATTATGCAGCTGCTACACCGTCGGTGTGGTAACCACTCTGACTTTATCTGATACGTCAGTCTTGCAAACCTCTACCTCCGTGCAAGCCCACGAGCCACAGAAGCATCTTGCATTTAATGAGCATTCTCCCTGCCTAAAGAGAGTGCATCTGCAAATCTGTTTCAAATCCTGCTGCTTGTATTATCCTCTAAGGCTGATGCGAATGTTTGAAGATTTATTTTCTTTTTTTTAATTCTCGCGTTTTGTCTCTTCAGAAAGCACAGCTCTTCATGCACGCTTGAATTATTCACGCTTCAACTAAACGTTTGCTGATTTGTGTCCAACCAAACAGCACCTTCCCGTTGAAACTCTCTGTTCGAAAGCTACTTCTGAATAACAGTGCTGTGTGTTCAGGCTCTCAACTCTGTTTAATTTTGAACATGTTTTTTATAGCTAGACCTCAACAAATACATTTAGTTCTTTTCATGCAATGAATGGCTGTCTAATGAGGGAACTGTGCATTTTTAAGCAATTTATCTAAGCCTATTTGTAGGTGACATTGCTTTTTGTGCTTTGTGCATTTTAACAGTAAGTGGATAGCTCTGTTAGAGCATCTTGATATTCTTAAAGTGGTAAGAACACCCCCATAAGCTGTTTTTTGCCAGTCTGTGGAGGACACTCTCAAATGACAGAGTTTGCCTAACTGCTTCTGAGTATCATGAATTAAAGGGACAGGGTTGTTTTGTTGTCTTTCTATTTATATTTTCTGTTGAGTGGGGGAAAAACAGGCTTGCGTCAGTGATTTCAAAAGAGTATTAATAGAAATTGACATATACACATCAATCATCCTCCAAGTTAAATTAGCTGCGTCTCCTCCCACCACTTCTGCCTGCAGTTTAGAGTCAAGGCATTTCATCTCTAATACGTCTGCTTGCTCATAAGCTGAACAAACATCCCCAATCCCACACTGGAAAGTTTGAATACCTGGGAGAGAAAAAAGGGACAATTTAACACGGGCAGCTGCCTGGATAGCACTAGAGAGTTAAGCGGTGAGGGAGAGCAAGGACTGTCACTGGAGTAACACCTCCTTCCTCAGCCTTTGCACAGTGGCAAAGGACAGAGGAAGGAGCAAAAGGGCAGAGTCCCCCAGGAAAAGCTTTCCCTTGTGGCAGCTGCCAGCTCAGCATCACTCACCAGTTCTCACATTCCCAACTCAAAATGCTCACAGGGTTTTACTTAAGCCTCACNAAAAGGAAAAAAAGAAAAAGAAGTAAGAATCAGGACATCTGATAGCTTCCTCTAGGCCTTCCAGAGGGTTTATCAGTGTCCGTGACTGCTGGGCACGTCCCTATTTTGCCCTCTGTGGAGACGTAGCCCTGGGGGAAACAGGGAGGGTCCCTGGGCAGAGGGACAGGCTGGTGCTGGGGTTGCTGCATGTGAGAGAGCTCCCAACCCTGCTGGGAGGCATCTGACTGCCTGCTCTTGCTCACATTGAAATGGCACAGCTGACACCTGAATGAGCTAACATGCCATGGCGCGGTTTATATTTGATACTGTATTTATTCCTAGCATGCTGCCAGAAAATGCCTTTTTAGAGATTTCATGTAAATAAAGTAGAATTACTACATCTGTTCCTCCTGTCTGTAGCAGCACATATCAACAAGCCAATTTTGCATTCAAGGCAACAGAGACGGTCCTATCATATAGTTGAAAAGTGCACAACTATAAAGTGGCTATCTGAAAATACTGTCAGCTCCTCTTTGTTCACAGTTCAAGTAATTTCTGAAGTGAAACAAACCAGGCAATAAATGAGGACTGACTTTGAAGTCGCCATCGATTCCAAGTACATAAAAGGATTTGCTTAATATTTCACACTTCTATCTGCATTATGATTTTAAAACCACAGACAGCAACAAGGAATTTACATGGTATTTCACAACAGATGAGTTTGCACCCATAGCTCACACAGTCTGTAGTTGCAGGGAAGTACCCAAAAACTCAACATAGGCTTAATTTCTAATGCAGTGAATTTTGAGCTGTACAAGATTACAGATGGAAATATCCAGGGAAAAAAAAATCACATGTAAGAATTNTAATAATTAAAAGAGAATGGGGGCACCTGATGTGGCATAAATATACTTTAGCAGAATCCTATCTCACCGAGATATCTTGTAAGGAAGTACAAAAGGGGGGAAACAGTCAAAAGAGGAAGAAAAGAGAGAGGGAATTATGAAAGGTATTTCCAAAGAAATAAGTATGATATTACAAGGAGGACCCACGGTGGTTTATCATTAAGTCTTACAGCCCTGCAGACTATCATACAGTAGGCACAATGTAGTCTAGCCACACATTCCCATTCAGATCAGCTCTATGGGAAGTAGCCATTTTTGTCCTGGAAAAAAAAAATTATACTTTTTAATTACTTTCTCGGATGAGAAGGAAACTGCAATATATCAGTTTTTGCATCTTCTGTGTACGCTAGCTGTACAGAAAAACAGCCCAGAGATGAATGGAGAATCTGGGAGGAGAAACCAGTATCAGTCATTCTTTCCACATACTAATAGGCCAGATTAATAGCTGGCTTTGGCCTCCAGTATTTTCTGCATTTTCCTGAGAAAACAACAGCCATGGTTTCTGCATATTGTAAGTGGATTCAGCATCTGCATAGATATAATTATAGTAACCCACCCATATGGAATGAATTGCTTTAGAGAGAAAGCTCCATGGGTAGCGCTCCCAGAATCTACAATAACACAAATACATAATTTTTTTGTCTGATACAGAACTGTCCTCAGTCTGGAAAAAGCAGAAATAAATGACAAGTGGAAAAACACTCATCAAGTGGTATTCTGCTTTTTACAGCACTGAACGCAGCAGGCAAAGAAACTCCAGTCTATTTGTGTGACAACTCTCTTCCTATTCCATCTACATCTTATGGCAAAGACGTGTATTCATTTCAATTGCTTCACTGCTACTAGAGCGACTAATTGGTGCATTCAGTGCATTGAGTTTGATTGTGGTGGTGTGTGCACATTACAATGATAACTAAGACACCATGTAGAATCTCTTCTTGCTGCCATTTCCTTTTCCTTTCTGTTTCCCTCTTTGGGAATACCAGTGACTCTGACTAAGCAAGAGTAAATAATGGATCACTGCAAAAAAAGGAAGCAAGCAGATTGGCCTTGACCTTCAGCTCTATAAGATGCTCTACATAACACACTCTCTGTAGTATGAAGAAATGAATGCTGATTTTGCTTGGCAAAAATTGTTCATTTGTTTTGCTAATATGTCTCCTGAAGAAAGTAAATTTCACTTCCCTTTTCCTCTGCCTCCCATTATACTTAGGTACTCCATCCCTCTCCCAGGGAACAAGTAATTCAATCGATCAATCATGCAAGAAAATGCCTTAATGATATACTGTGCATGTTTAGATTAATAAAAGTCTCCAATAGAAGCACTGGAAACTTTGTTTGGATAACACAACCAGGAATTATTAATTATTTTTTACTGTTAACAATTCTATATTAACTACTTCTCAATTACAGGATTTCTGACATATGATTATAAAAGTAATCTGTCCATAAACAGCCACTTTCCCATATGCATCAGTACTTTCATTTTAATGGCAATATCTCAATAGTTTAGAGAGGATAACTGCTGGCAATTACAGTAAACGTAGCTTTGACTGCTTGAGATTTAAAAAAATACTACAGACAAGAGTATAAAAAACTGAAAACAAAAAATGCACAAAAGTCACATTTCTAAAGTAAAAGCCCAGTGCAACCCATCTCTCCACAAGCCCTGGGACTCCAATGGAAAGGTTAAAAGGCCCAGTCACCTGGACAGGACCACAGTGTGGACCAGGGAGGTTTTTCAGATGTAGATGTCTGAAGCCATCCAGCCAGGCCCCTCGTAGCCATCCCAGGAGCTGAAACTTTCAGGGGTTTTAAAACTTTTCACTCACCTGGACCATAGTTTATCTAGTTATTTTTGTGCAGAAGCTATCTTTATTTTTTAACTGAATCTCAGGTGTATGAAATTCACCTAAGTTCAGGCACTTGTCATAAGTTGAAAGCTCAGAATGCACTTATGCGAGGATATGTTAGGCCAACTTACAACCAACCTTTCAAAGTAAGATTGATCCTGCTTATGGTAAAAAAAAAAAGTTTTGCAAAGTTCTATTACAGATGTGCTTACAACAATAACAAGCAGTGATTTCCTCAGCAACCTCAGGATTTCATTTTACAGGACCTGGGTAAAAGAGTTATTCATAAAAAATACTACAGAAACAGTTCTCTGAGATCATCTCTAATGGCAGATTGCTGTGTGATATAGTCATCTAAACACTGCTGCAAACGAGGGTAATATAATCTCTCAAATGCAGCAACTATTGAGGATTTTTAATGTCAACCTCTGCTTATGTCTACAGAGAAGCCAACACGCAGTCTACATTTTGTTCTCACATAGCATATGTATTTCAGTGACACTGAATTTAAAATACTAGGTTCTACCAAGGAGAAAGAAATCTAGTTAACTCATTCTCCAAATATTTAACACACATCAGGAAGCAGAAACATAGAGTTTCCCTATTTAACACTAAGAGAATTAGTGTCCTTGAACTCTTCAGCAAATGCTGCTAATCTTCCTCCTTAAGCAAGGCTTGTATGTGCTGTTAGCACAAAACTAAACAATGACATGAATTTCATGCTAATTACATAAAACGTATTTTGTAATCTTACAGCTCATTTTAAATCAGACTGACTTGAGCTGCACAGCTTCAACCTTCCATTTGTACCTTTACTTTGGAAAAATACATTGTTCAGCAGTACTGGGTTTGAAATAATTACTGACTTAGGCATCTTAATTTATTCATTCTTTGTACAACTGCAGTCCATGTATGACATGATGCATAACAGATTTACCAGGAATTAAAAAAAAAAAAAAAAAATTAAAACCAAAACAAAACCACCCAGACCTTGTACACACCTTACAGCCTTCCCTTCTGTCCAGCCCTCATGTGCCAGTACTCAGCTCCCTGTGGTTTTGACTTCATCAATGCTCTCACATGGTATAGTTCTCCAGTAACGTATTCCACATTTCTCTCAGTTTTCACCAAATGCAGATGTCTGTAAACAAAGCTAAATTAGGGAACTAGCTAAATGGCAGTTAGTTAAGAGATGTTTTGGAGATTACGTGCTTTGAAATGCTTTCTATTGCTTACTTCTACTGCTCTGGCAGTTAAATTCTGCTTTAGTGGTATTCATGATTCATTGTATTGGTTTTCTGATGGATCATTAACCAGCTGGTAGCATACATACGACAGTTATATGTAACAAAATTAATTAAAGTTAATTCTACCATATTCCAAATTCCTGTAATACCTCAAACTTATCTTCTTACAGTTTCTTTGCTGTGTTTTTCCTAAATTAATTATCTATGTGGTTTAGGTTGTATTAATATTAAAAACAGACTTCTCATTAAGATTACTGATGAGACTGCAGCTGCTAACACATGTCCAAAATCTCCAAAGACGGCAACAAAAAGTTCTTAATGGGCAACGCTTTGTAACACTTTGCTTTTCAGTTGAGGGCTTAAGTTAAAATCCTAGGCAACTTTTTGATGCAAGTCCATTAAAACCCAGTAACTTTGGGAAACTCTAGCAATTCCGTTAAATAACAAACCAAATACCTCACACAGACAGAACTTATCAATATATTAAAGGTTCCAAAAAAACCCTAAAAAATATATAGGGGCCAGAAACATATTCCTTAATGCTCAATGAACAAGCCTGGCTGTACAGTCTGGGATTTCTGCTGTCTGTGATTTCTGTGCATTTCAGCAGCTGACTTTGGGGGTGAACACTTTCTCACCTTCCTGGGATAAATACAGTAATGAGGATTCAGAATATTAAAATCTCATAAGACTTTAAACTTACTCTTTCTGTAACAAGAAATAAATATACAAAGCATCATTATTAGATGTTTTAATATATTTTGTAAATTAAAACAAAATAAAATCCATGGCAGTTGCTTTGCAGTTCACAGCAGACTTAATGCCTTAGAAAGGAGAGTTCTCCCTATAGTATCTAGGGCTCTTGCCACAATGCAAATTACTATTGGGATCCACAAAGAAAAGCATCTTCCACCCTTCTTGTCCACCCTCATCAGCAAAAATAATAGAGCCCACAGTTTGTACCTGTCATTGAATAATCTGCTTTAACTTTGGATATTTAAGACTGAATGTTTACTATTTTGTTGCAATATACATAGAAAACAGGACAAATTGGATAAAGAGGACTGTTTTCTCTGGAAAATAATGTACACCCAAAAAAGCAGTTGTAGTCTTGGGGCTTGGAGGTTTTTGTGTGTATTTGTTTGTTTGCTTTTATATGGGATTTGAGATAAAAATCTAAATCTGAAACAAAAGTTCAGTTCCCCATCCACAACTGTTAGTGCTTGATGACCTTCTCATCTTCAGCACAGAGAGACCTTGAATGTCCGTTTTTCACAAGAATGTCCTTTTCCATGAAAAGTTGGAAAAAGATACTGTGAATATTTTATTAATTTTTTTAATCCCCAGAACTGCCAGGGAACAGTGAATTATCTGGGCTGCCCTACAGGCCCTAGTTGGAAGGGCATATAGTAGTAATTTAGAAGTTGCCTCGGCAAGAACCTTTTCTCATTCAGCCAGAGCTGAAAGCAGATTTAGGGGAAGGCATGACCCTTAAAGAGTCAGTTCCAGGCAGACAGGAATTGGAGAACCCTGTGGCACCAGCCCTCCAAATCTCACACCTGTGGTGGCCTGGAGCCACGTGTGAGATTGTGAGCATTTCCCAAGTGGATGGAATGACAGAGGAAGAAGTAACACTCTGCATTGTTACGGGGTGATTGATGCATAACTCCCAGATTAGTTAAATTAGTAAAACTGTGGCCTAATTAAACCCTCTCTCTTGCATCTTGTCAAACTTCCAGCATATCTGGGACACTGAATGGCACCAGTGAGCAGGGTGGCAGCTGCCAAGGTTCACTTTGCTTGCCAGGCTTCATTTTTAACATTATTTTGCATAATATCAGAGTGCAATCAATTTTGTATTGTTTCAGTACAATAGCCGAGAGTTTGATTATATCAACAGAGTATATAATACAGCTCAAAGTTGTGTTAAAACAATTACAAAAGGTGAATTCTTAAACCAGGTATTGCATATGGAAACAAGGTGCTGTGGAAATAGATGTTCTCTGAGCTGTTAATATTTCTTTTTTCAAGTATTTATAATTCATGGCACAACCTACTAAGCTTATAACATGGTATTACATTACTTGATTCACACTGATTTACATTACTAACTCTTTTTATGCAAAAAATGCAGAATTTAACAACCTCATTATCACAAAAAAATAATTATCTTGCAAATTTCCCAGGAAACCATGATTTCAGTTTGTAGAAACAGAAAGCCAGTTCTAATAAAAGTGCCAGACACCTGCAACAACTCTCAGTTCAGTGGGGTGGTTTGTAACACGTGGATGCTGCTGCATGCAGCATTCCTCTAGGTCATTTTGGACTTACTAGATCTGGCCAAAGCACAGAAAGTTTTACAAAAAGACAAGAAAAATGGTATAACAGAAAGCAAACAGAGACTGCATGAAGAAAGGTTCACCATGCATATGGTACCCTAGCTCCTGCATGCAGTTCAAAAATGTTAGCAACAGCAGTTGCACCAGGGAAGTTTTAGTGCCTTCATCTCATCCAGATACTCAGCAATTCCTGATCCCTGTCCTTCAGAAAACAGCAAGCACTCAAATTTGGCCCATAATCAAATTAAACCTATCCAGAATGCCAAGGCTGTCTTGTGGTTGTATGTTTGGGATGGACATGACAGAGGACCCACTGTTAATTTGTCTTCTTGTTCTAATCCATACCTTTTGCATGGCTATATACTTTTAATTTTAAATGCTAAGCAAAACTTTCTTTGCATAGTTACCTGAAGATATTTTAGGTTGAATTATGGAAAAACTCAGAAAAGAAAAATAGTGTTTTAAAACCATGGTGAACACTGGTTTCCTGTCAATGAGTATTACCTGCCCTTTCACATAATAATACTTCCCAATTTAACAGACTTGAGTAAGAGCATCATTCTTCTGCTTCTTATCTGGCTGGCAAAAAGGGGCCACATTATCAGAAAACATCCTTTGAAAATCACCAAGAAACAGCCATATGGACACTTCTGTTAGGAACAGAACTCAGCTCTTGGCTTCCCAGAATGGTTTTGGCCATGAACCTAAATTTGCATCTATTCAAGACAGAAAATAGGGTGGAGAGCAGAGGAAGGAACGTTACAAAGTAACTCCCTTCCCCATCTCAAGTAGAAGAAGGAACTAAGAAATCCTCTGAGGCCTAATTCATGCATATAGTTTTATAGACCAACCCTTGAGCCATACTGAACAATATCAAAGCTGCAGGTGCTCTTTACATCTGCACAGATTAGTTCTATAATCTTTTCCGAAGATGGGTATTCAAACCAAGGTCTACATGTGCCTACTATACCAGAAAGAAAATTAAAAAATCACTTCATTAGTGTAGTATGGCTAAGGCACAACCTGAATTAAACTAAATGCGGGGAAAGTCTCATGAAAAAATAAGTCTTTAATGAACTAGCTTCATTTTGTTCACAGTTTATCACTTCATGGAAAATACTGTTCAACTGAAAGTATTATGTGAATACATCAAAAGTTCTCTTAATTTTTAAGCACACTGTGGACTGAAAGTGACTCATTTGCTGCAAGTATTGGAATACTTGATCTTTAAAAAGTGTGTGATGTGAATGGGAAGATATGACAAGATAGAGTTTCTTTTTGCTCTATGGGACAAGTGTAGCACTGTCACTAGGAGAACTTTACAAAAAGCCCTAAGGCTCCGAGTCTCTGTGTGAAAGGACTTGCAATTTACAGTGAAGCAACAGATAAAGAGAATCATGAAAACATTAAGGGATTTATTTTTTCTTTTCTTTCCTTTTTTCTTTTTTTCCTGGGACACTTGTATGCTTTGCCTGCGGCATCATTCCAAAAGAAGTTAGGCAGCTGTAAGATTTATTGGCTGGGACCAGAGTTTAAATGCAATTTCTCTCTCATCACATTCACACAAAGATATTGCATCTTTCTGTACCTTCCTAGCTAAGAATGGCATATTTAATTGCTTCTGTGCCAGGTTCTGGCTGGGGGTTTTGGGAACTTGCTTCTATCACTGTGTCAAGTAATACCACAGCACTGTGTACAGTTCCACTCCCAGTTGCATACTGAAGTGTGGAAACTTAAAATTTGTTTACCAGGAGCACTGATGTGAGCAAAATTTGATTGCTTGAATGTTCTCAGAAAGCAAAACATAGAAGTTAGAGTGTGCCTACAGCAACCCTGGGTTTGAAATAAAGAAAACAAATCTAAGAATTAGGAAAAATTCTAACTCAGGTAAAAATACCATTTTTAAATAATTTTAAACTAAATTCAGTAAATAGCATCAATTATATCCTAGAATGACATTTCATTATACTGTAGCTGGATAAGACAAGGGGTAGTGGTTTTAAACTAAAAGTGAGAAAATTCAGACTAGATGTAAGGAAGAAATTTTTTTTATGGTAAGGGTGGTGAAACACTAAAATAGGTTGCACAGAGAGGTGGTGGACGCTCCATTCCCAGAAATATTCAAGGCCAGGTTGGATGGGGCTCTGAGCAACCTGATCTAGTGGAAGATGTCACTGCTCATTGCATAGGGGTTGAACAAGATGACCTTTAAAGGTCCCTTCCAACTCAAACTATTGTATAGCTCTGTAATTATAATATTAATTATAATTTTAAATAATTACATATATATATATATCTACATGTTATTCTGTGATACAGTGTCCACATTTATGATATGAACATAATTGTCCCTTACCCTTTAGAGCCTTCAGCTTCAGTACTGACTAGAACCTCATTCCTAAGAAATGCTGGACAGACAGATTAAGTTTGTAACTGTCTGTGACCAGTGGCAACCCAGGACACAGAGTCACACTTCTGTTCCTAGCTGACAGTCATGAGAAAAAAAGTACAGATACAGATGTCTCTATCAAAAGCTCTGGCAGCAGCCTTTTGACATCTTGGCTAATAAAATACAAATATTGAACAGCTAAGAACTATTATCAGGTTATTAGCCACTGCCCAGGCTATTGTGTGTGTTCAGTGTATGACCTGAAAGAGGACTGGAGACTTCCTTGAGTATAGAAGAGAGAGTGGAGGGGACTAAAAAGAGGAAGTAATTTATGAATATTAAGTTTAATCTTTCATTCTTTCTAATACTGTTCAGCCTGGAGAAGAGGAGATTGAGGGGATACCTCATCATAGTCTATAACGTCCTTGTAAGGGGAAGAAGAGGGGCAGGCACTGATCTCTTCTCTGTGGTGACAGTGACAGGAACTGAGGAATGTCCTGAAGTTGTGTCAAGGGAAGTTTAGGTTGTATATCAAAATAAGATTCCTCACCCAGAGGCTGGTTGGGCACAAAACAGGCTCCCTAGGGCAGTGGTCACAGCACCAAGACTGACGGAGCTCAAGAAATGTTTGGACAACACTCTCAGGCACATGGTGTGACTCTTGGGGATGGTTCTGTGCAGGGTTAAGGGTTGGACTCGATGATCTTTGTGGGTCCCTTCCAATTCAGCATATTCTGGGATCTTGTGATTCTGTCTTTCCTGACAAAATAAATCAAAGCAACATCTACAATTTCTGATGCAATATCACAGCAAGATAATAGTAAATGCACTTTTTCATATGAAGTTGCATTCTGTCAATAACTGTCCTTTGAAAGGGATATTTAGGATATTATTTCCTTGCTTATGTCGTGGTTCGACCTTGGCAAAATGCCAAACCTCCCCTAGACCTGCGCAGTCCCAGTGAAAGGAGGGAAGGGAAAAAAAAACTGAAACTGGAAAGAACNCCCCACTAGATTTATACTCGACTTGACGTCAGATGATATGAAATACCTCTTTGGTTGCTTAAGTCAGGTGACACTTGCCCCTCTGAATCTACGGAGTGCCCCATGGCCCAAAAGACTGGGGCCTACTAAATTTGGTTTCAGGCCTAACTAAACTAAGGCCTTAATCTAAGTTTTGGGGGTTTATCCAACCCATCACAGCTTACTAATGAGATGTTATCTCCATATATTCTGATCTGAAAATACATGTGAGTAGCTATTACTGCTGCTGCTGTTCATGCCTTGAAAATAGCCAGCCTGTGGCTGTTGTGCTGCACATCATCAGCAAAGGAGTCCTGTGCTTGGCTCATCTTTGCGTTTCTTCAGAAACCACAACTGAACACTTGTTTGTTTTAGCCTTAACCTGCATCTTTCCTCCTCTCATGCCAGAAGAGAACATTTGCAATGGGAACACCGCACCTTACACACAAAGCTGCCTCCTTAACAATGCTAATGAATCACTTGCCACCCAGCTCAAGGCTATCTTTCTTTTTCCCAGTGACACCTTCATGCTCTCAGTACTCTGACTAGTTCTGATGAAAGAGAGGCTTAAATGAAGTATGGATTTTCCTTCAGAGGTTTTCTGAACAATAACTTCACATATTAATAAGACTTTGGGTTGCAATTGCAATCAGAAGAAAGAAAAATGCTCTCAAGTAGGGAGCTACACAACTTGTACTCCTGTTTTAAGGACAGGAAAGCAATATGGTTCTGTTTAACTCTGCAGGGGATGAACATGAACTAATAACAATTATATTATATTTTTATATTCATAATGAAATAAGTGAATGAGTAATAGACTTGCATTTCCACAATCCTGAGCAGCCAACATATGAAATGCACCTCCTCATTGGCCATGTCCTGGTGACTTTACACAAGAGGCAAAGGAGAAAGAGAGGCTTGATGAAGCCATGTGCTCTTTCTGATCTGGTTATCTGAAGAACAATAACCTCTCCAGTTGTAGTCACAGCAGTGCAAGCAGGAAAAAAAATTAGAAGGGGCAAAGGACATGGGTCTGGACTAGTTCCTTTTTGTAATATCTGGTTGGCACTACCATGGGTCAAATATTATGTCCTTGTGATATGAAAACACATTCTTACATGCTCTTCTGCCATTATGTAGCACTGTTTCCATATAGGAGTGCAGTCATCTCCAGATCTCAACTGAAGTGAAGAACTGCAAGCAAAGACTACTGATGGAATTGTGCCCAAAATAAGGTATTTTGTTTTTAGTAGATTACTCAACAGAAGAAATCAGAGCCAGTTTTCTGAAATTAGCTAGAAGCTAAATTCTTTAGAGAATATCCTGAAAAAAATTAGGATTCCCCTGTTTCAATAAAGGTATTTTTTTCCTGGAAAAATACCACAGAATCAATTTCTATTTCACAGTTGTGGCACTATGGGGACCAAAATAAATGACCATGCAGTTTTAAAAGAAAATACTGAAAACATCAAAAACATATTTTTTCCACTGAACCATTAATGACATAATAATGAATGTTCATTAGCCTGTGATTCCAGCGAATAAAGTTTATTCCCATTTAAAACAAAATACCTCTTCCCTCTCTCACAATCTACATCATAAACGCACCAAAAATTATGGGCTCTGAAACTAGAGTGCAAATTTATTGAATCATTAAATTATTCATTTGTCATGGGGAAAATCTAATTGAGATTAGGAAAAAGAAGATCTTAGCAAGAAGTATTAAATTCAGAGAAAAACAAAAACAAGGACAAAGAGACAAATCATGACTGATTAAGGGAAGCCAGTCCTAGGGTTTATACATTCTTGATTTTTATATCTCTGGGTGCTTTGGTTTTGGTGATCAGACATGCTCATACTTTTACAAGAAAAACAATTCCATTTTACCAGAACCATAAACCTTAATGCCCTTTTTTAATATGCATTTCCTGCCAAAAGTAATACACGTAGAAGTATGAACATGTTTTCAAAGACTAAAAACAAACAAACTCCTACCTACACATTCAAATAAAAAGCAGAAGTTATAAAGACATTAATGGACTTCATTGATTTATCTTGATAGCTAAAACCTTGACTGGATCTCTTCCTCATGACTTAACTTGGTAATTTTTTATGTTTCAATGGGAAATTATTAATTTTTTACAGTGAGGGAGAAGTGATGTGTGGCATAAAACCTCTGGTGTTAATAGAAAAAAAAAAAACCAAGCAGGAGTTTTTAAATTATCAGTCTATGACTGTTTTGGCTTTGTTTGTTTGTTTGTTTGTATGGGTTTTCAGTTCGTTTGTTTTTAGTACATATACTGGGGAAAAAACAAAATAAAATACCAAATCAAGCAAAAAAAAAAAAATAAATCACAAACCCAATACCTTACAAAAGTTGAGCAAGTAAAGAAAAATAAAAGTTTGACATAACTTTGGATCTAGTTTTGGTCCAGCCACTTCTAGGGAATGTGAGCTCCTGAAGATGCTGTCTGAGGTCAGAAAAGCAAAGACAACCCTCTTCTTCCCAAGGTGTTTATAGTTGAAAAATCCTGAATCTGACATTCATAAATCCATTTCACAACTAATGGCAGGATATATAATTTTAGTCAGATGACAGTTATTACAACAGCACACTGACAAGATTCATGCTCCTTATGAAATGCCAGCCTCCAGGTAACAGAAACCTGAAACGTTAACTTAAAATACAACATACTGAAATACTTCTTTTTACTCATAAACAAGGACAATGGAAGTATTGAAAACTGTGGGGGGAAAAAAGAAAGATCACACAGATGTTTAAATAAATAATAAAACTGTAAAATTGATTTGAGTGTCTAAAGTAAAATATAGACTATTAAAAGTAGTGGAAGTTTTTTGAACATTTTATTTCCCTACAACAGTGGAAGTACTTTCCTCTACAACAGCAATTTTTTTTTTTTCCAGATAATATCAATGTCCCAGCTTTTGGATTTATGATGGAAGTTAATACAATTTATTCCTTGAATTTTTCATTTTCCTTAGTCCTGTGTATCCTGTGTTATTTGTGAAATTCAGTGATTACAGCTGACCAAAGAGAAATCTTAAGAGAACTATCTAGCCCCTGTATCAGTATCTTCTTTGCTACATTAGTGTTAGACTCAGTTGATAATTATGCAGTTTCCCTCTCACTCAGTTGGAAAAAGCCCAAACTTGGACCAATTCCAAAATTTAACAAACAAAATGTAGACTAGGAAACATACCATGCTTTATTATTTTTAGAATCATATTCCAATATTCATACCATATTTGGAGGCAAGATTTATTACTTTAATTTTTCTTAAATGAGGAATCAAAATTTGAATACAAAATTTACTCAACACTACTACTAAAATTTTGACTTGGCAACCAAAAGAGATTTTACCCCAGGAGTCTTAAGTGTTCCTTCAAATTACATTCAAATTCCTTTTATATCTGTTCTCTAACAGATACAGCAACCACAAAGCTATAAAACTGCTGCAAACATAACCATGACACCAGAAGGCAAACTGATTACATCTTATGAGATCCACACTTCAATCTAAATGTGTTTCAGTAGCAAAACTCACTTAGGCAAGTTCTCAGCCTATTTCCCCTGTAATTTCTCGGCAGGAATCAGCATAAATAATACTTTGATGATCATATTTCTACAGGATTACCTGCTACAGGCAGTACCTTTCTTTGCCTCTGGACAAAATAAAATAAATTAACACATTTCTCAGAAAGGCAATTCCAAAGGACTGAAATACGTCCTGTGCCTTTGTGGGGATCTGTACATTCCTAGCTTTTTCACATGCATTAAGTTGTCGCATTTTTTAAACAAACAAAAGGTAGAAGAGTTTCCCACAGTTTCAGGAACATTTATCCCTTTGGGTTTTTTTCATGTATTTTTCTTTTACTACCATCCTTTCATGGCCAATTCTGCAGTTACTTCCATTGCCAAAAATAATTTTAAAAGTTCTCCTTATCCCCAAGAAGAAATTCCATATAGTGGACTGCACACAGAGCCTCCACTCAGGAACTCCTTATACTAAGCACAATTCCATCAGCTAATGCCTCTAAATCTCAAAAAGTCACTTTCTGCCTCATCTCAGCCTGACTGGCTTCCTATAGTTTCCATTGACTCAAATGGTGATTGCATCCTCTCAACTCCACCTTCAAACCAGGACTTCACTTTTCTCCCACAGCTTCCCCTGCAGTAATAGCTGAGCTTGGATTAGTCCTCTAAGACCAGCCACACTAAAGTAGCGACGCACTCCTCCAAAACCAAGGAAAGGTACACCTAATATTGCCTGTCCTGTTTACGTCTCGTTTCCATCATTGTGGTTTGTACAGTAACATTAAAATCAACAAACTGCATGGGTCAAGGTGCATGGTAGAAGTCACAACTGCTCTGTTCAACCCACTCCTCCCCACTGCCCTCTTGCACAGAGAGGAAGCAGAGAGCCTACAGCCATTGGACCTGCTACAGCTGGTGTCCCAAGGAAGGGAACACCAGCACAAACTCTCCCTCCCTACAGTGTCAGGGGGCACCGGCCCAGCTCTGCCCGAGGAGGGGTCTCATCAGACTGCCCTATGGTCACACAAGCCCTGCACTGTGCCCACCAGCTTGGCATCTCTGCCACTTACATTTAGACGTTAGGGACTCATCTGGTCCAAAATTATAAATGCCCTCATAGAATTAAATGATGGCATTTGACCCCTTTTCTGGCACAATACTAAGATTTTGGTACTTGCCAAAAATTGAGACATCATGGAGTTAGAATCCAGTTCTCTGGGTGACATCGACCTTTTTGAATTATTTAAAAGTAAATCTTAGAAATGTCAGAGGTTTTGGTTTTTTTGGTTGTTTTTTTTTTTTTTTAAACTTTGAAGCCATTTTCCCCAGTNTGGCAGGGTTTTGGTTTTTTGTTTTTTTTTTTTTTTTTTTTTTTTTTTTTTTTTTTTTTTTTTTTTCCCTTTCCTTTTTTCCTTTCAGATGCCTTCATATAAACCCAGAACAATCCTTTGATTAAATTACTGGAAAAATTTGTTCTGTCATGGCAGGAAGTCTCTAACACTAAACTTGATTTTCCATCTCATCAACTGTATTTAAACAGGCATTTAACAAGTTGAAAAAACTCTCAGAGAATACAAATCCCTCTTTTCTTCCTAGGTACATGAAGCTGCATATGACTGCTACTAGCAGTACACACTTATTTCACTGGCATTATTCTGGAGTTTGTAACCTATTTGTGACCGAAGTTAGACTCTTGTCCACAGAGTGTTCTTGAACATGTACATGAACTAAGGGACCTTATGCAGTCCTATTTATATAAATCGTATGAAGTGTGAGAATAAATGTTAAGTGAACTTCAAAATAAATGCAAGTTCTCAATACTAACGTCTGAGAAAATCTTAAAAGAGTGATATCACCAACATTCAAAAAGTATTTGCCTTTTCCCCTTGCACAAATATGTACTATTTTAATCTGGAATTTATGAAATTTCAAAATTCACAAGAAAGAGAAATAACATATTCATTAATTTTAAAGAAAAATTCCTATCTAGGAACAAAGTATTAATATAAATTCATATAATAATTTATGTGCTCCCCCCCCTCCCTTTTCTTTTTGCAATTAAATGCAAGCATTTTTGATGCTTTGGTCTGTAACTAGTCAAAACATTATTTAATAGAATGTGATTCCAAAGTGTAACTGCATAACGTTAAAACAGTATTTAAAATAGTTGCTGCCATTGAGAGACAAGTTAAAAAAGAAATAATGAAAATACCTAACTTGATATTGAAATTAATTTAAAATATGATGTTGCTCTTGAGCTATATGTTCCTGTATGGATTTGCTAAGAAAGATGTAGCAACTACCAACACCATTGTCAAACACAATGAGAACTAATCATACACACAGTTTTATTCTGTTGGTCAAAACCTTTCCAAATGACTTATAAGTGACAAGGATTGGGGAGAACATGGCATTTAGAAAAACAAAGCAAAACAAAAAAAAAGCAAAAGGCAACAAGCAAACAAAATCCCAAACCAAACAGAAAGAGTCTCAACCAAAATAAACAAGCTACCTGTGCTATGTGGTCTAGGAACTAAATGGATGAATGAAGGACAAAACACAGTGAGAAAACAGATCGGATTATTTTTGGATGCAGCAGTTAAATATGGACAATACTGGTCAAAACTGAGGCTGGTTCCATTACTAAAAATATATTCTGAAATCACAAATATTAGGTATTTTCCCAGTATAGTAAGGCCCTCAATAGTGTCTATTTTGATTGAAAGCACAATGAAATTTGAGACACAAATCATCTGTTATTTTGTATTTTCCCCATGGCTAGCATTGCACAATTCCATTTTTGCTTGGGTACTTTCCAGAACAAAATTACTTTTAGTAATAAAACAATTAAAAAATAGTTCTATTTCTAAATATACCATCACAAAGTTGACAGAAGCCCAGGTATGTACCTGACTTTTGAAACTTGAATTTCTAAAGCAAATACAGCAAGAGAATAAATGCCTATAGCATAATTGAAATATCTGGGCAGAATTTTCTAGTTCGACTTGTAGGAACTGTAAATATATTTGCTGTATTTTTCAGAAACATTGTTCAGGGATACAGAAAAACAGCTTTTTGAAATTGGCTTTTGACTTTGCAAAGGTCACAGGTTTAATCTATCAGAAAGTATCAAAACTGAAAAAAACCCCAACATTACAAGTTAAGATACAAAGGTATATTCTGAAGCATTTTCAAAATAAGCAAATCAAAACCACTCAACAACATTCTTGGTATTGTGAAGTACGTCTCAAATATCCATTTCAAACCATTTTCAATTTAAAACAAGTTTACAAAAATTCAAGTTTATTTCCTTCCTCTAACCAGGCTAATCTGAAGCAGCTTTTCTCCTGTTCCCTCCTTGCTCTGATCTGAATGTTTAATGCTATATTTGGTGTCTCCCTTTTAAATCTCCCTTTCTGATAATTCCTTGGACATACATTACATGTCTGAAAAGTTATTCCTTGTTTAGTTACATTTCAGGTGTTCAAAACCATACAGCTATTTGACTGCGTCTTAAGGAGTTTATAGCTACAAAATGATGGAGCCAAATTTCCTGGTCAGTTGGCCAGTTACTACAGCAGCAAAGCAGCAAACATGGACTGAGCCAAACTTGCTTGAAACCAGCAGAGTGTACTCTAAAAGAACTTACATTTGCAGGACATTAGAATAGCTAGCCTTATGTTTCTGGGAGGGTTTTGTGTTGGGCATCTCACTAACAAGTCAGGGGTATTGACACAGGCAGGTTCCCTGATTTCTCTAAGTGAACAGGAAAAAAACAGTACATAGATGAGTGTGAGATTTAAATCTGCTGATTATGAGGTTAGTGGCAGATTAGAGTGACAGCTGAATATTTGTTAGTTTTGTGAGTTTCATCTCTGGCTAGTCGCTGAAATAATTTCAGAAAATCACAAATTTGTTCAGCAAAAAGCAGCAGACAACATCTCTTACTGCTACACACCTTTGCTGTACTAATATCCTCTACATATTTATCTACTTTACATATTATTTTACCCTAATTACAGTTAATACTTTAGCAAAGAAAGGGCTGGGATATGTACTTCTTCAAGCAACTCCCCACACCTGCAAGGATCTTCTCTCCTTCCCATCACAGCTTCATTTCCATAAAAACCTCTGATTAAAGGGAACCATCCAATGCTTTCAGGAAATCCCAGCAAGCTGCATCAAATGGTAAACCTGATTTTATATACGCATGAATTCTCTTTGAAAAGACTCTTTCCTGGTGTATTGTACTTTGCCCCTGTGTTCTCCTATACATCCTTTGCTATGGCTTCTTCTTGTTTATCCCACACAGTCTTCAGCCTTCACTGGCAATGCTTCTCAGATCTCCTCTGAAGTCCTGATGTCAAAAAGAGGTACCAAAATTTTACATGAGAAGGTTCACATCACAAGCGGTAACTTACCTGAAGTGCTTCATCCCTGAGTTACTCAAAAACTCTTAGTGATTAGCATCTGATCTTCGGTATTTATTAATACTGACTTTGCCTATTTATCTGTAACTTTTTCCATCAGGCCCTTCAATCAGATCCTCTGATAACACTTTCGTAGAGGTCTGTGCTAATAACACATAAATACATTTACATATCAATTTGTTTTTTAGCTTCTCCAATTCTGATTGCTTTCACTGGCATTCCTGCAAGGATTAAAATAGAGGCACTTGAGATTTCCTGCCCCTATGTTCTGAGGCCAATATTTATTTGAGCACAACTTAATTCCTAGTCCAGTAAGTTTCTAATTCTCCCTGGTAAGTACATGCTTATATATCAAACCAAAACTTTATGAAAACCATCACATACAGGAATTAAATTCCTAAAGAAGATTGGGCATAAACAAATGCTTTGTGAGCTGTATTGCTACCCACTGGACGAAGACACTACACTAGAAATTATGTAAATTCTTTGCTAGGCATTTTGTGAAAACCCAGGCAACTCATTCAAACCCCATAATGTTATTTTGTCTTCCAGCATTTGTTTATTCTGTGTAGACTTCTTGTCCTACTTGCCCTGTGAACAGCTTAAAACATGGAACACCTTGCAAAAAAAGTCATGCAGGTATTGGGTGAGCAATATTTTCAGAACCAGATAATGATATTGGATGTTATAGTTTAGTGGCTTCAAAAAGGACTTCTTTTCAGATGGCAAGTGCTTAACTTGCTAAACTGACTTCTCAGACACTCAAACCCTACCATTTACTTTTCAAAATGTCAGTCTCGGTACTGCAGACAGCTTAATGCCAAAAAAAAAAAAAATGCGCCTTTTTGCTTTCTAAAGCAGCTCAGATTAAAGTTATGTAATATAGCAGATAACCATGAGCACTTTGGGAACCAAAAGGCTTTGTAAAGTTTCAATATAGTGTGAATTTTGTTTGCCATTGACACAACACTGCAGTTCCTTTCACTCTGGTTTTTCCTGTTCCACAGATGAACCAATAGTATGACAAGTCTCAAATTCTGTTTTAATAGCTTTTCTGAAGCCTGAGTTTTTGTCAGTATTGTGCCTCATACAGTAGAAATTATCGTCACCCAGATATCAAAACAGTTATTTTGCATTATTATAAATCTATCAATACCAGAGAATTAAAGGAAATCAGATACAAACTGAGAGAATACAGATTGCATGTAATTAGTTTTTATTGGAAACCAGGGCACAAATTTACCAGTGGATGGCAGGTTGAGAA
>VXBX01008312.1:311489-340275 GCA_013400415.1 Scytalopus superciliaris
ATTTATTGTGAATCAATACACGGAAGAACAGAGCAGCTATCTTGAAGATGGAAAGCACATGAATATATCTGGTGGTGATCAACAGATTTCCTGTAATGTAAGACCTCTAGAGAATGGCAAAAAGCAAAAGTTGGCTGATGAAATAAAGACATCTTCAGCAGGAGGCCTATATAAAGCATAAAACAGCTTTCATACTATTGAAAACTAAGTATGACTAATGAGAGCCATGAAAGATTTCCTCTGTGTGCTTTTTGATGTTCTGATCATGAAATTTGTTTCCTACTCAGTAGTAAACAATCTGGTTTTGGCAAGAGATAGATGTCTCTAAATGTCACGTCTGTAGGTATTTATCATAACTACCTCTTAAAACTAAGATGGGTATTGTAAACTGTCCTTAAGTTTTAAGCTCACATAAATGCTCAAAATATTTATATAGAGTCAAACCATGCAATATTCAACTTTCTATTCTCATCAAGCGTTGTTTAAGGTACAGGCTTTTATTTTACAGTGTAGAACATACCCTTCATTTTAACTGAATCCATCAGGAGTTAAGGTTCCCCACAACTTTAAAGATGAAGGGCCTATCACATAGGAAGTGCCTTACATAGCCTTGCCTGAACAGCTCCACTGAATTGCACAACAGTCCCCAACATGCTAAGCAGCTGCACAAACTCCCCCGTCTCCTCATGCTTCACACCTTGTAAGAGCCTCACTGCCCACTTTCAAGAGCACTTCAACATGTTTTTGTCGGAGTATTTCTGTCACGTGGCATGGACAAGCAGCAGGAGAATCTTAATACATTCTCTGTCATCAAGATCATTTAACAGACATCAAAAGAAAAAAAAAAAGGGGGAAAAAAAAGGAATTAAAAGGGGGATACCACTTGCTTTTCTCTGCTAGGCATTTATTGAAAAATAACACAAGATTTGTGTCCTTCTGTTGGCTTTGGTGTTTCTTCCTCCCCCCATCTCTTGCTATTTCTAAAAGTGTATGTATTTGCTCTAATAGCTTAGGAAAAAAACAGTCATCCTTTTGTTCCTCATTTTTTCAATTGCTGATAAAGTTGTGTCTGCTTTTTGGGGTTTCTGTTTTTGTTTTTCATAGACAAAGCACTTTGAAAACATGCCCTTTGCATGCTCTGAAGGCACAAAATTGAACATCAAGTTGTCAAATGGTATAAAATAAACTTTACTGCAAATACCCCAGCTCACAGAGTACAGAACCTGATAGAAATTATTACCTAAGTCTTTTGGAAGGATTCCATGAAACTAAATATTCCTAGCCACTGAGTTTGCAGAAGGGACAAGAGAGGATCTAGTTTTTCATTCCAAATCATTAGGCAAACAAAGTTCAGGTTTTCTTGGGAAGGAAATAAGAAACTCTACTACTGTAACTGGAATATCCTCAGGATAAAGTTTTGAAACAACTCCAGCAGTGTAAGTTCAGTTGGTTAGAGCCATTGAAGTTAAAGAAAGAGCCCACAATAAATGCAATTGTTCCTACATTGAAGTTAAAAAGGTATAATATTCAACGTGTTTATAAAAAAAAAATTAAGTCACTCACTCTTTTCTCTATTTAGAAGCCTGATGTACTCTGCAAAGAAATGGAAATCCTACAAAAATAAACAAAAAATTTATAACCTAAAGCTTCTGATTCTGGAAAAACTTTGATGGAAACTTACTTCTGGTATCCCTCTAAATTTTGGAAAACTAGCAAGAAAACCAGAAGAAAAGTGATTTTTCTAGCAAAGCATGTAACATCACATATCCAGAACCCTTTTTGCTACAAAAGAATACTTACATGAAAAGAAACCAATGTCTTTATATCTAGTTAAGAGGGAAAAAAAATTAAAATTATTTTTCCTTACAATTTTGTAGATTCTTTTAGTAAAAAACAGCCACAAACTAGAAGAGTAAATCAAAAAGTCAACAGACATTAAAATAAAGTTCTCAAAGTGTACTTTTTATGGAAAATGAAATTTTGAAGAAGAAAGGCTACAGTTCAAAATAGAATTATATTTCTTGTCCCCCTCACTTTCATCTTGGCCTCTCTAATTACTTTTCTATAAAGAATTAGAGAGTTCTCATGAAGATTGTGACTTTGCAACAATTTTCCTATTTTAAGTTTACCTGGAAGATTCCTTATTACCTTACTGAGTAATCTTGACCATGGCAAGTATCTAGCAAGTATCTGACAAGAACCTAGCAAGTAGCAAAGGCAAAATATTCTAGAGGTCTAGAAATCTCTAAACAAACAAAAAAAATTCATTCCTGACTATTCTTCATTTCTTTCCAATTCTTTGTAAAATTTACTCCTGAATTCTATGCCAAAACTTCTTACCATCTTAAATTTCAACACTGTCACTAAAATGCTTTGTTCAGAATCTTCGAAAATCACATCATGAGCTAGCAAAATTGATTTATGTAACACATTAAAAATGACAATCAATATAAAGGAAAACACAAGAGTACCCGTATTTTCCATCATTGAGTATTAAATTCAAGAGACAGAGAGACTGGAAAAAAAAAACAACTGTCAATTGTTACAGCCTGGCATTTCTAAAAGAAACCAATGCAATAACTCCACTCTGGTATGAGAAATATCAGTCAATTGAAAATAGGGCAAGGTAAACAAATATAACAATTTAATGTGAAGGAGTTAGATATGAAGACTGAAATATTCACAAATGCTGCATGACAAAACCTTTTATTTCTTCTGGTAATGGACTGCCCTTTGATCAAGTGTTTTGACACTTCCCAACTTTTAGGCTGGTTTCCCAATGGGCACTGGTTCCCCCAATACCAGCTGGGTAAGCCTGCACTTACACTACTTTGTGACAAATATATAGAGAGGCTGGACAAGAGAAATGTATTCTGGATACCCTCAAACAATGTTATTTTCTCACACTTGAAAAGGAGGGGTGGTATTCCCCCAATTTTGGTCAGTAAATCATATCAAGGTGCAGGTGGAAGGTTCTGCACCAAGGTATGCAAGACAAAAACCTCAGTACTGTACATTATTTCAATCAAAAAGATACTGCCACTCTAAATAATTTTATCACTACATCTATAGCATATAGGAGAGACACTGACAAACACTAGGACAAGGTGGAAACATTAGTACTAATGATAACTACTGGTCTGAGCACCCCTCCTACATATTTTCTGTAAGTATCATGGTGGAATCTCTTCTGGAGGCACAAAAGGAATGATGGAGTCAGCAGCTATGGTAATATTTAAGGGTGCTCCTCTTCAGGTGAGGGGTGAATACAGGGTTCTGTCACTTGGCTGTACCCCAGAAGATGCTGACAGCTGCAAATGGGGTGACATAAGGTGCAAGGTAGATCTAAAGAGACCTTTCAGAAAGCATCAGAATACCTTGTCCAGTTTCTATAAAGAAGGGAAGTAATCCAGTTGTCAGAAACACAGATGCAATCAGTGACAAAACTGAAAGATACCCAATGATGTATGGTAAATTACAGAACTTGGGTTTGGTTTATCTTCTTTTTTTTTTCTTNTGCTTGTTTGAATTTTTTTGGGTGTGCATTCTTTTTCATTAGCACATTGCTAAGCATTTACTTTGAGAGGCCCTTTGATGTAAAGATCAATATACACGAGAATCTGAGAACACAATCACAGGCACTCTGATAATTAGTAAATAGCAATAGAGGAAAATTTAAAAAGCAGGTATAATTTGTGTAAGTGAAAAGCAGGTTTTCTAACAGAACAGTGAGTTTCACCTTTGCAAAAGCTCTGATCCTAAAAATGTCTTTTCAAGAGTAAGTGCTTGCAAATATTCAAAGATTTCTGCTTGGTACATGCTTTTTCCCCAAACTGTAACCAATGAGTTTTAAAAGCAATGCTAATCTTTCTGTATGTCATCTTATTCCTACTGACAGGTGGTAACAGCAATCTGAAATGCTTCCTAGCATGTGTCCAGTGTGAGAAAAACAGCTAACTCAGACACTTAAAGCAAACTGAAAGAATGAAGAAAAAAGACCCTAAAATTTTAGGACAGACATGAAAATAAAAGGAGTAAAAAGGCTCATCTCTATTTCATATATCTCTTTCAAAAATGGTTATTTTTTTTACTAAGAGTTATATTAAATCACCATCAGTTTTTAAAATATTACAGTTAACAGATTTCTCTATTCTTCTGCCATATACAGTTACTAAACAAAAAAGTACTGCTATAAAATGCAGTCTATGCTGAGGACTACAAGATCCCTACAGCATCAAAAGAAGTTCCCCTTCCCTATCTGACAGCTGCTGCTAAGTTAAATCTGTGCTTATGTGGATCCTGAGTTATATACTGTAATATCAAAGTCAACATTTTTCCTTAAGAAGTCAGCAGCTGGAAAATCAATTTATCAATCAACTATTAAACCCCTATTACTTTACATATGTATTTTGAGTACTTATTTAAGAGGTGAGCAAAAAATGTGTTACTGCTAAACATTTCCCTGGACAGTTTATACTTCAAAGTGCATTTCACATTATAAGGAATACATAATCTGCTTACAATTTTTTAGATTCAGAGACCTTCAAATCACTTCATGGAGATTTTTGGTTCCCCTTTACTTACTTTGTAGGCCACAAGTATGATCACATGAAAGTTGAAAGTTCCCAAGCACTGCTGTCCTGAGCCAGCCAAATTCCCAGTCACCTGCAATGCCTGCAATTACTTCTAGTGATATGAATGAAAGTGATTTTAATTGTCATGTTGAAATGAATACAGGACTAAATGACTGTGAAGCACATAGAACAAGCTGATGGAGACTTCAATCAATGTTAATATGTTCTGTTAGAAACACACAGGGAAAGTAGTAAAGACACTGCAGCACTCAAAAGGTGAGAGGACTAAATTAAAAGCACAAAGTTCAAGATAAATCTGATCAAGACTACAAATACTGCATGAGACTTGGAGACCAACAAGTAAGAAAAAGCACCAGAGATCTGACAAATGTGAGAAAGGAAAACACCTTACTAGCTGAAGTATATCTTATAACAATATACATCATCATCTTGTTTCATAAAGTTCATGGTGATTTAATCAATTATCCACACAGTCTCATTTTGCTGATGCTATGTCATGGTGATTTGCACCACAGTTTTTACTGCAAGTATGACACCTGTGAAAATCTTGTCCATCCCAATATAACCTAAGTGAACATTTCCTCCGCTGTTTTGAGGAACTATTGAGGAAAAATGCCCAAGGCAATATCACAGGGCCTTTGTAATACATCTGACACTTTGGTAATTCAACATGATAATGAACAATAATTAGCTTGCAAGCAACTCTCATACTCCTTACATCTCTCTGGCTGATGGAGCAATCAATGCTTTTCTGTTAGCAGTAGTATCTGTCAGAGAGCCCCACCCACATATTTGCCAGATTTCAATTGAAGAAAGTATTTCATATAGATTGATTTACTTATTTATCTATTTTTAAAGTAGTATCTTCAGTGACCAGGGTCTCTCACAACACCCTGTGCAACTGCAGAGTAACATTAAGTCTGGAAAGCTTAATAAAACCACAATCCGTCATTCATTTAAAAAGTCCGTCTGGAAAACTCAGATGAATTAATGTTGAGGAGGCACCCAAAGGCTTTAACTGTAATGAACACACAGCACTAACTGTATATTGTTTTAACACAGAATTCAGTCTTTCATTCTTTTGAGATTTTGGACAGCAATCCTCATGGGAGGGTGTGGGGCTGGGGGGGAGGGGGAGGAAGGATTTATAGATTTGATTAGTAAGTAAAATACAGGTGAAAGATTATAAAGGTTAGTTTACTAAACAAAGTTAAGTTATGGGCAAGAGGAGAAAAGACTGTATCACCCAAATAATACCTCTGATGAATTCTGTGATGCAGAAAGAACACAAAGTATTTCAGTAAAATGGAGAAATGGGAATGCGATGATGTATACACAACCATATATCTCATAGTTCTAATTACTTTGGTCCATCAAGCACCATGTAGAGGAAAAGAAGAGGTCAATCTGAATTGCACTTACAGATTAAGACTCACAGATTCTGTCCAAAATTTTGTTCTGATTTCACAGCACACTCATAACAAATGACCTTTCTTGCTGTGCTTGCACTAGACTGCCAGGAACAGAGACTGTACAAACAGCTGCCCATCTCCCAAGAAGACTGTGGTGAAATAACTATTTATTAATACTGGGGAGGCAGAATTTGAGACACTATAGTAATAAATACCACAGAAAAATCAAAACATTAATAGTCATTTCAAAAGGCTTCAGAAAATCTGCCAGGGGAGAAAAAGGGTACAAATATATTCCCCTTAGTAATACAGTTTGTTACTTTGCCATAAAGATACACTTTCCAAAAACTAGCAAGGAATAGGCACTGTCAAATTTCTGCAATGAACTGAAAGTGCTCAAGAAGATATTCTGTTATTTGGAGATCACTCACCCGCATTAATGTATGCAAATAATCAGGCTGTAGCTTCCATTTATGTTACAGCCAGTAGTAGAGTCAATATTAAAACCAAACAAAACCAAAGAACTCAAAATCCCCCAAATTTCACTGTCACCATTCAATTATGTTCACTGGTCATATTCTGAGGAGGACTGTAGGCAGGTGGTTACTTCTTAAATGCTTAACCACAATAAAATAATTGATTCTTGCCAAGATGGTAGAGTGGTGATATGCCACACAGGTGGCAAGGGAAGTCTAATAAAAAAATAACACAAAACTAAAAACCCAGCAGCACAGGTACTCAACTGCATCCATGTGTTATATCCAGTTATTTTCCACCAGAGAGGTAAAATAGGCTACATGACACCAGCACTTACTGCATTCCTAGTCAGCAGTCCCTTTGCTCTGAGATTAGTAACCTGGATATTTATGACAGGTGTCCTGTTCAAAAAAACTCAATTACATTAAGTACTCCATAAAACAGGTTCTAGAATGCTGGCTGGGAACATTTTTACTTTTGTTTTTATTTTTGCTTACGAGTCTCCTGCACAAGCAGACCAGCCTTGAGCAGCCTGGCCCTAATGGTAAGCTCCAGGACTGAAGTGGTGGCACCAGAGCACCTGGTCACTAGGCTAATCTTATATGGCTCCTGTCTGTGTTTAATGGGCAACCAGAGGAGCAACTTCTGATGTATTTCATTTATACTGACTTCAGTGAATTTTCAAAAAGGACTCAATCTAGACCTAGTCTGCAGCTGCATCTTAAGACTCCAGTATAAAAATGGAAAAGATTACAAACAACCCCCCTATCCCACCTGTTGGTACGACATCACAAGCTTGAGGAGATTTTACTGCAGATTGAAACCACAAATCTTTAGTTTATACCCAGCTTACACAATTGATGTGCTTTAAAATATGTATTTTTCAAAATCTCTTTAGAAACAGTCAATCTCAAACTATCGTGGGGGAGAGGATGGCAAGAAGGGGACAGGTTATAGGGAGAACAGCACAGCCACGCTATATGGATTAAACTGCAGTTTATTGCATTCCCTAAATCATGTGAAGTGGCTGGGGAATGAAGCAACCTGCGGCACCACCCACTCAAACATCCTCTCCTTGCCTTTAGGGTTTCCATCAGGTTTAAGGCTTGCTGCACAGCTTATAACATCTTCTAAATAAATATTAGGACACTTTGATGAAAGAAAAATAAATCTCTTTTGGATATGGTATACTTAGAAGCATGGCTACTCAAACGATTCCAGGTTGGAGAAGATATAATGAAATAAGTGATAGATAATAACAGGAGGAAAGAAATGGATGACCTAAAGGTCAGCTTTAAATTTTCATCTTCAGTAATTTGTCCATTTGTCTTAACTACCTCTTTAGTTAAATGTAATCTGTTCACTGCTCTAAAAGTGTCTCAAAGTTCTTTTGCATTATTATTATTAACACAAGAAAGAAGGAAGGCAAATGATGGGGAAGTCAGGACAGATTACTTCTGTAGCTAAACTGGAAATTTAGAAAAGATAAACCCAAGTGAGGCAGTAAATTTCAAATCGACCAGAAACAAGCTGAAGGAAGAGGCTGGGAAGCTTTCCTCCTCCTAATGTAAACCTGTGTGGGCAGGGGTCCATTCTGGGCAGCTGTGGACGAGGCAGCCCATGCCCTGTGGGAGCAGCACTGTTGGCTGCAGGGGGGCACCTTCCCCAAGCACTGCTGCTTCTGCTATGAGGGCAGGAGCTGCAAAACCAATGAGTCAGTTACGCTGGGCACGCAAAATACATCACACACTGCTGCAGAAGGCAGGAGTGTGAGTAGATATGAGAATGTAGTTATTCCAGGCTACCACCCACCTGGATTGTTTTAGAAGCAATAACTCAAAGGTTAAAAAACCCAAACAAACAAACAAAAAAACTCAATACAATGTACACCTAGTCTCTTAAATGAGAACAGCTAGACAAGTACACACATGGAATGAAATTCATTACTACAAGTTAAATTACATTTTTTTTTTATACCCAGCATCTTAATTCTTCTATTAATATTATTAATTTTGCAAAGTTTTGATTGTTTTTTTTTTTTCTTTGTTATTCTTCCTTCACAATTCTTCTCTTTCCGTATCTCTACCGAAAAAAAAAAAAAATAGTACTGCTTTTTATCAGTATACAAAAATGTTGGTTTTTAAAGACCTGGAGTGTTGTGTTTGCAGTTAGACTTGATTATCCTAAAGGTTTTTCCAATTTTTTTTTTTCTGAACTACGACTCAGAGGACCCTCAAACTAGGATATTTTCTCTCTTAAATTATGAAGCCTCTTTTTCCATGAAACAAAAATGTCAAGATTCACTTGATGCAAATGAACACACTGATATTAGTAATACCAATGTTTTTTTCCTACAAGATATTCAATTACTCTTTCTTAATACCCAGTGCACCTTTCATTCCCCAGATAAGTTTACTTATACTCGCTTTATCACTTCAACTCCTCCACCACCTGAGAGAACATAACTATTTTCTTAGATAACCCTTTCTAATACCTATGATTATGAATGTTTCAGATTTCATTTTTAGCCAAAAACGTCCCTCATCCCCATTTCTTAAAACAAAACAGTGTTTTCTTTAAACTTGAAGAATTACCATTTTCACTGTTTCTACACCCAAATAACGTTACGCCAAAAAGACTGCTTAGATGCTTCACATTTCAAAAGATATTTGTGGTCCAACCAATTCAAGCCACTCCTCCTTGTCCTTTTATCTTAGACATGGCAGTGTGCAATAAGAAACACCAGAGAAGCACACACTGCCTGCAAGACATTGTTGTTCCCAAGTAAGTTTCCTTTTCTGTAGAAACATGCAAGTGGCAGTTCCTGTGAATCCCTGGATTCAGAGGCGCTTCCTGCTGTACAAGGTGACATCTCCACAGTCCACCAGGGAGAGCACAGAGAAGGGAGCACCCAGACAAGAGCCAGCAGTGAGATGAATGGAGAAAGCTGAAGGGCATGACTTGGTACTGAGAGATGAAAGGTGAACACACATGAGACCAAAGACATGGAGTTAGGTTTCTAGAAGAGGCAAGAGAAACACTTAAGACTTTCAATTTTGACCAATAATTTAGGGCACACTCTAAAATTTTCTCAGGGACCTCACATGATTTAAAATAACCTTGCTTCCTTTCAGTACTTTAGCCTGATAAGCAGTGTGAGGGGAAAGGTGATTCAAAGGATATTGCATATTTTTCACAGCATCAACAGGTAAAGTGGCTATGTAGTGGAAATACTGACATAGTTATTTTCAGTATTTCATTTGTGTTACAAATAACAAAGCACATATTTATTTATAAAATAGGTAACACATGGTTGTCCTTAACTGGACGCTTTTTTATGTCCAATTCTATATACATATACACATTAAAATTACCTTTTCAGAAAATAAGTGCATACAAAAGTACTCTGGTGAATGAAATAAAGCGCCCCAGTTTAAATGCAAATTTTTGATCTAATCATCTCCACATAACCTCGAACATGTGTTGCTATTAAATGGAAAACCTAACTGGAACACTACAATTCAGCCCAGAGAAACTGTATCAGCAGAACAACAGTTCTGGAGAACGTAAATTTACAGCTTAAGTTAATGACCTTTCTGGAATATATCAAGAAACCAACATAAAGAAGGCAGCAATAGATTTTCTATTATTCTTCATAGTTTAAGTCTTTAAATCAATTCTTCACTTAGGTATTTCTCCTCCAAAACACTACACAAAGAAAATTAACCATTATAAATAATGATTTAATTAATTGACTTAAAAAAAAAAAAATCAGTCTCTCTAGATTATATGGCAGATAAGTATCAAGAGACATACATTACTTAAGACAATTAGTGAAAGGTTCAAAAGTTCATTTCTGCTTGGAAACACCATTTAGTACTCTACAAATCTTTTCTTTTCCATTAAAACTGGGCACTTTAAAAATCCATTCCTTAGTGATTTCCCGTAAAGTTGGTAATGTTGCACCTCAGTTTGACAGGGCTAAACTGAGCATGTTCCCAGTCCACCATGTCCTGCCTATGTACTGGGAGGTGGCAAAACACACTCCAGGTGCCCCCCCCCGATCCTACTTACAGGTCTGTTGTATCTTCTGTCTCCATAGAGGGAACCATGTACCTTTGGGCAGCAGTGAAGGTTGGAGAACCTTGGGAATCCCGGTACCCTAGGGATCCCTGACCAAGAGTGAGCCCTGGCACTCAGCTGCCCTAGAGGTGAGCCTCAGCCACCTCCTCCCAGCTGTCCAAGACATCATAGCTAGAAGGAGAAATGATAGCATTTTGATTCTTTATTTCCACAGGATCCAGAAATATATAGGTAGGGGAAATGGGACAGTAAACAGGAAACACAGCTAAAACATGATCTGACCACAGTACAGGCTGGATGCTATTTTGGTCAATCTTTGCACACATTTCTGTGACTGCATGAGCACCCTTCCTCCCCAGCAATGATTCTACCACCTACTACTTTTAATAAAGACAGTGCAAAAAGATAACAAAACACCAGATACGCATCCAGGTTTTCAGATAAGAATATTCATGCACGCACATCTACTATTGCATAGGTTCACATTCAGTAGTCAATTAGAAAGTACATCATCAAGATCAAGGGTATGATGATAATTCCAATTTTAAGAGTTCCACAAATGCATGGGATGTAGGACTCCTAAGTGCTTTTTCAAACAAACCCTGAAAACTGATGCTATATGAAATACCACAGAGATGCAAGGATACTTAATACATCAGAGGTTTGAACATTAGCTTCCATTTCGAAGTGAATGTTTTGCATGTAATCACTTAGCAATATTAGTAAATCCCACTGGGCATCTTCCCAAATCCCTTGTAAAATTTTGACCAAGTGTGCTTATGACCAGGAACTTTTGATTGAGCAAAGTATTTCTGGCACCTAAAAAAGGCACTTCACTGCTGACTGTAATCTACAACAGCATCTAGAATCTACTGCTTATTGATTTTTTTTGATTTTTTTTTTTTTTTTTAAGTGCTTAAGCATAGCTTTAAAGTCTCAGTGGTATTGTTTTCTTTTTGTTGCTCATAGATGCAAAATCAGGATCTTTAAAGATGATCCATCCAGACTAAAGTAACAACTTTGTATTTTATAAAGTATGTGTATCAAAGTACATTGAATATCATAACTATACCATTATGCTTCATTTCATGTTTAGCACTGGTTATTCAAGAAATACACAAGTTACATGAGTAAAACAACAGCATAAATATCCCTGTGCTGAAGAGCTTCTGAGCTTGAATCCTACATAGAAAACCACATATAAACTTTTCAGCATAAGCCAAATTCAGACGACATTAAAATACAAAGTTGCATTCAGACATGTCACTGAGGGGAGTAAAAATATCAAAATAAGTGCTTGCATGACTTTGGGGTAGAAAAGACAAGAATGGAAGCATATTAAGCATTTATTAACACTACCCTAAATAGCACATAATTAAATTCAGTTGCTTCCATGTCTGACCTTCCCATGGTTTGATTGAAATAACACAGCTCTTGAACAAAGTGAACTGAATTCAGCTGGACAAAAATAGATAGGGAATTTATTCCATCAGGTGTGTTCAGTGCAGCCTAGAGCTAGGCCAAAGGAAAACCCTTTGACATGCTGTCCCATAGCACAAGACACAGGATCCTCAGCACCCAGTGTCTCAACCTACTGATCTGCTCCTGCTGGGCTGCCCTTTGTGCTAAGGTAGGCACTGCCCAACATCACTGTCATGGCAAGGGAAGAAGATATTTTGCACATTTTAATAGGAAAGCTATTGTTAAAATCCCCCAAGCTTCATAAGCAATCTGTAAGAAGCCTTTTGCAACAAAAAGAATTGCTTTCTCCATACTACAAAGAAAGTTAAAGTGTTGGCTTCAGCAGTCCTTTAACAGAAAGAACCTCAGGTGCCTATCTTTCCTGCTAAAATTAAAAAGCTTTATACTTATTCATAATTCTATTATTTTCCATCTTAAACATTGTCTCTCTAATCCTGAATTGTTCTCTCTCTCAGTATACTAACAGTGGCTCACATTTTCTCTGCTACATACTTTTTTCTCAAGGTCCAGGATTTTCTTATCTGGTGATTAAAACTGTTTAACCAATTAAACTACTTTTCATAGTAGCAGCACATCAATAAATTGAAGAATATTGTTTTTTGGATTCCTACTGAGAAGATAAAACTCAGCAGCCTCCTAATGGAGGAAAAATAAAATACATGGTAGTAATTCAGGCCAGAATGCTGCACAAGAAATTTGTATTTGATGTCCTTCACAAACTCTGAGAAGTTACTGCCCAAGGCCTCACTCCCACGTGAATGGTTGTGGTCAGCGAGGGCACAGTTGGAAGACAACAGGTCATCAGGAGGCAGCAACTGCCAGGAAGCCTGCAGTCAACATGGAAATATTGAGTACCATGGACTTTCTGCAATCTGCCTGACAGATGATCACGATGGTCATCCATTTTACAGGCATACATGACTTGGGGAAGTCAAAAAAACAACAACAAAAAAAAGAATGAACTTTTTAGCTATAATGGTACGATGACATAGCTCGGAATGAAGGTCTAAATATAGGTAGGAAATAAAAAAAAACCCTGTTTATATAGTAGTTCAACCCATAAAATCACTTATGAGAAATGGAGGGACAGAAAAGCAAAGGGTCAGAAGTTGTTGAGTGGGTGATGTTTATATCCAGCTCCCTTGAGAAGCTCAGGCAACTGTAATAGCAGACAGGCACTTCAGAACCAGCCACCTGAAATGAGGGAAGCCCATAAACTTACCCTGAATTTATAGCAGACTTCTGGGCCAAGATGATTTCTTTTAACCATGGCTATGGAACTGTCTCTTACAAGTCTACCTAGTCAGTTATTTGAAGTTTGAGATTCAACTGTGAATGTATTGCAAAGAGTAATGTTGCCATAAATCTTGCCTGATGCTATATATATATCTAGGCATCCACTGTCCCACCACTCTAGCAGGTAAATATAATTCATATCCTAAAGTTAGAAATGGTAGAAAGATGTGAGGAGAATCTTTTTCTGCCAGAGCTTGTTCAATAGGGTGGTCCATGATGTTAATCACTGATGAAGCCACACTGATCATGAAATGCAAACTGGTGTTTCCTAGAGGCTACCTCTTTCCCCAGTAACCCAGAACTAAGAGACTGACAAAATAAACTCCAGGGTGAATGAAAGGGAAGAGGATGGATGGGGAAACTCATCAAGACAATATGAAAACCTAAACTCAAAACCAGAAGAAAGACATAATTTGAGAAATTATAGGTTGAAGTTTCATAAAAGGGGGAAACATAATGCTTTGATTTGTCTTTATTTCATAGAGGGCTTTAAAATTGTTGGATGGTGTTTATTTTTTTCCCTCCAACTTTCAGTTGTTATTCTCATTAGATTGAGACATTAAGAAATCAATATGCTTTACTGAATGTATCAGAAAGAATGAAGACTTTCCATTCAAACGGAAAGAGGATTAAATAAAATAAAGCATGCATAATTAATAATAAATTTGTTTCAGGGTTTTCTAATTTTTTTTATGTGGAAATAAAAGCTGCATAACAGAAGTAATTTTCAGACATGCAAAATAATAATGAAAACAGCAAGGAGGAAAAATAAGAAATAATTTACTTAATATTATTGTTTATCAAGCTAATAACACTTATCTCTCTGGGGCACAATGGAGAAAAGTTAATGTTTTTATAACTCCCGGAAGCTGAGAGTAGCTATTTGAAGCAGTATGTGTTGAAATATAGGTGTAGGTAATTCTTATTTTAATTTTCCATTTACATGGTAATTTTTTCCCCACTCTTGTACCCAAACATCACCACAAAATGAAATTAATTTGAAGTAAAAGGAAAATCCTTTTGTTCAAAAGATGACTGTTGGCTATGCTCAGTTTGAACTACCACACTGCTAAACTGACCTGTTTCACAAAAAGATGCCAAATAAGAAACTAAGACATTTCTTTCTTGCTTGTTTGCACAGACTACAGCCATGCCCTGCAGACGTTCACTCTTCTTACTTTGGGTTTTCATTTTTCCTTTTACACATACATAAACTCCTGTGGAAGGGGCTATGCCAAAAAGGCACATGTTCTGTTTACCTTCTGAGACTTAGACCAAAGAGGTCTCCAAAAATCCTTTTCTTTCAAAAACGCATTTATCAAGTCTCACACAGATACTCTCCTGTTAGTACATCAGACATGGAGATATATTTGGACAGATTGAGCTGGTAATATTTAATATCTTTGCATCTTATTTGTCATTTTCCAAACTACAGTACCTTACTGATACATGCTAGTTTAGTGCCAGTGTCTTCCTGGTTCAGCTTCCCAGGCTCTCATGGTAACTTAGTTGTTCATTAATGATCATGCAGTAGCTCTTTCCACCAACAGTGCTACCCCAGCTTCGCACACCAGCAAGCTGTGGTAGAGTTTACCTCCCAAGAAAAGTTTCTAACCTAAAATATAACAAACAAGTAAATAAAACCCAAGATCTGTCCCTCAACTAGTCCTCACAAACAGCCATTCACAGCCTATCTCTGCTGTCACAAGTTCCCACCACAGCACAAGCTGCTCAAAATTCTCAGCTCAAGACATCACACTAGTTTTAGTATGAGCTGCCTTTAGGAAACTTCTTTAACACATTAATTCATTATCTGTTTATCTCCTTACCTTTATTTTCTCTTTCCATCTTGTGTTTGTTTCATGATACTGCTAAGGTGAGAGCAAAAAGGTCAGAGAAGGTTGTATCACTTTTCAGCTTTCCACCCCTCCTTCAAGCAAAGAAACCACATCTGCTAGTTCTGAGTCATATTTCCAGTGCCATGTGAAGTCTGGTTCTGCCATGTGAAATAGTTCTTATGGCAGTGCAGTCACCTCAGGAGAGAAGAGCTCAGGAAGGATTATGTGCCACTGCTTCAGAGCTGGCAGGTACCACCGCACCTCCATCCATGTTGCAACAGACTGCAGAAGCTGTCTGCTCCGTCCTGCAAGCTTTGACTCCTGCAGCAACCAGTCAAAAAACATCACCTCTGCTTTCTTGTTGTGTGATGGCATTACAATAACAAATATCTAAGGCCACCAGATGGAATTGGACAATCTCTGTAAAAGCTGTGTTGTAGGGCTGAGACATGATCATATGACTGCATCATCCATGATAAACCAGACAGAAGCTTTCAGAATCAAGTAGCAATTCACATTAGTCACCCAAACCAAGTAAAATGAAAACTGCCATGGAATGGGCTAATCCTTAGTTTAAGGACACAGCCACAAACCACAAAACTAAGAGCTCATTTTAGAAAAGTATTTTCAAATTTTCTGGCTCACCTTAAGCCTTTTCCATGACAATCACTTGTAGACTGAAAGAAGGGAGGACTCATTCATCTTTATTCCTATGAAATTCTAATTTTTGAAAGTTCTAATAGTTAACCAGAGAGTAAGGTGGATTTCATTATTAAAACTGATTTGCCTCACATTGCCCACAAGCACCCACAAGGGGAATTTTAAGTTCCTGCCTTGCAAAATAAACCATCAAAGAAGTTGCTTTTCTTGTATTTACAACAGTGAAATACTAGACTAGAGCTTGCAAAAAGATACTCTGATTACCCATTTTACTTTTCATCACAGTTTCCAAAATTAAATCAAATTTTACAGTCTGGACATAGCAGTCCAGACCTGGGAAAAAGCAGGTTACTTAACCTGCTAGGTCAGCCCAGGACTAAGGGTAGATCAGTAGGCCGTTCAGAAAACAGGGATTGGAAATACATACCACCACTGGAAAAATCTTAATGAAGTCAAGATATACTCCCAGTCTAGCACCATGGGAATATGTATGAGTACAAGACAAATTGCCCACAATCCAGAAAATATTTTTTTTCAGCTTTCCCAATAAATCAATTAACATAATCACAGTATTTCTGGCACATAATCAACACAATGTGCTTTTGCTCTATGCAAACTAATGTCTCCACACAGGCTGAGTAACTAGCAGTGCACATGGATGCCTAACAATGGCAGGTAGAATTTTTATTCTTTTGTTCCCAACACAAGTCAGTCTGGCCAGCTTTCTGCAGAGAATAAGCCTGCAGAAATCATGACAGTGTAGAAGAACTCTTGGGTCAAGCAGACAATGTTTGCATTAGGAGCAAAATAGCTCCAAGTACAATCAAAACTACAAAGGAAACTGCAGAAAGTACAAATATGTCCTGCAGTTTAAAAAAAAAATGCCTTTTAACAGAGAATCAAAATGGATAAAAGAGAGGATGTGTTATTCTCTCTCCTCTCTCTTTGAGGATATAATAAAAAAGTCAAGTACAAAAAACCCATTGGGAAACTCTGCACATTCAAAATTATTCCACTTCAAGTCACAATGTGTACTACAGAGGTGCTTAGCTTGATAAAGGTGAAATCTTGTATCTAAAACTCTGCATGTTCTTCAGACCCAATCTTATTTTAAAGTAATAGACTGAAACTTAATCTCTGGATTCAGTCATGTAGAAAATAAGTTTGGACTACTAAAATTAGCAGCAAGTCTCCTCAAGCTTAATGTTTTAAAATATTTTAACAAAAGTTTTTGATATTGCATCTCAATAACATTGTGCAACGTTACTTTCTAATAAAAACTAAAATGCTATTCTTATCCATAACACAGTAAAAGGTCCACATGTTTTAATGTTTTGTCCCAGACAACAGAAAGAATATTACGTAGTTTTTCCTTTCCTTTAGCCATAATACAACAAAGGATATAGAATGAGTGAATTGCTGTACCTGAAGGGACTCATGCGACACCAGAAAAAAACAAATAATGTTGTTTAATAGTAAATTTTTTTTCTTCTTACAAAATAAAAATAATTGAAAATTTCTGTACTTGTACTTTACTTTTTTTCCCCCCTCAGGAAAGCCATTATCTTCAGCTGTTTATAAAGGAGTTATGAGATCAGCCTAAAGATAATGTAAAGCAACAAGGCAAATTAAAAATTCAAAGCATAATAATTAAGTCTATAAGATTATAACACTCATCCTTGCCATTAGGAAAAATAAGGGAAAAGAAATCAGATGATGGTTTAGTCCTTCTCCAGAAGAACACTGTTTTTCAAGCCTGAAAAAGCTAGTGAATGTTTCCTCTCTCTCTCAAAAAAACCCCCAAAAAACCAAACCCCACAAAAACCAAACCAAACCAAACAAACAAACAAAAAAACACACCAAAAAAACACCAAAAACCAACCCCCCACACAAATAAACACTCAAAAAGCCAAAAAACAAACAAGCCCCCCAAACATATTTTTATCTATCTGTTATTTTAAAAGGAAAGTAGAAATTATACAATGAAGGCATTACCATAATAAAAATAAAGGAAATATATGAACTCTAGAAGGCATTTCTTGGATGAACTTTCCAGAGAGGCCTGAGCAGGAGCAGAAGCTCCCTGAGTACATCTAGCCTTGCATGGGAGCCTGAGCAGAGTTCTCTTCCAGCCATACTGCTCCTCTTAGAGCATTGTTTTATAAAGCAAACAGAAGACTGAAGCCTGATGAAACACAAAGACATTGCCCAGCACCTATGTGAACAGAGCTTGCAATCAGATTTCCGAAAAACATGGGAAATTGAGCCTAAGTAAAAATTACAGGACTAAATTGATTACTTTTAAAACAATTCTGCATCTTTGGAGAAGACCAGAACACAGTTTTATGTCAAAGACTGAAACAAATCAAGTTATTCAGAATAAGCCACTGACCGGGAGAAAACCGATTATTTATGCTCTATTATACGCTGTGTGATATTAAAATCTTTTGCATTATTTAGAATACCTGCGCTCACTGCTGCTTGCGATCTTCATTATCGCCAACAGGTGGCGTCTGTAATCCCACAGCACAATTCCATCATAAACTTCGAGTAATCAAAAGCCTCTTGCATAAAAGAGATTTATTTTAAGTATTTTTACTGCTTGTATACTGAAACTTCTCTGGACAAGCTGTACAACCACATAAAGCAGGTGACAAAGATGGACACAGAGTGTAACTGTACATTCTTAGGGAGCCTCAAAGACGTACAAGTGCATGTATGAATCAGTCACATAAAAACAAATACACAAAATAATTACAGATTAAGAGGAAATAAAACTATCAGGCAAGAAAAAAGTAGCCAAGAACTGTATCAATATATGATAAAACTGTTTAAGACTGAAAAATAAGTTATGCAGTAATTTCACTTTGCAATTTCAGAAAGTCTTTTTTTTTATTCCTGTACTGCATTCAAATACATGACTTTTTAAAGGCTAATTTGAAAACAACAACAAAATCCAACCAAAAGGTGTGGAATGTGCTTCTAAAAATACTTCTACCTTTTGTTTCTCCTCTAGTAAAGCAGTGATTTTTTTTATTTGTCTTTGTGGTGGTTTGGTTTTGTTTTTTTAATTTTGTTTTGTTTTTTGTGGTTTTGGGGTTTTTTTGAGCCTGGGCTGGTGTGGTGTAGTAAACAAAGGTAACAATATCTATAAGCCTAATTTCATTTCACATTAAAATTTTATTGTGGTTTGGTTTATTACACAATTTTGCAAGCAAGACCTGCTGTGAATGAATGGAGAGGGGGACAAAAAAAAAAAAAAGAGGAATAAAACAGTTCCAGGACTTAATGTACGCAGAGTCCTGTGGGCATGTTACCTGTTACACTGACACTCTCCAGAGAGAGGTAACTCAGTGCTATCTCTGCAGTACAGAAAGCAATCGCACATGTTCAGCAGCTTCCCAAAAGGCTCACCACAAGGCAGGGAAAGACCAAACCAGAAACCACTGTATTTGGTTTCTCAGCATTATTAAAAGGCCTGAAGTTTGCAGCTTCTCTTCCCTGCATTTTCCTCTAAATCCTGTTAGAAATTCTGTATGCAATTTTTCTTACTCCATTTTGAAAAGTATACTAGAAAGATTGAAGCCAAATTTTGCCCTTCAGAAATACACAACCTCATTGATTTCAGTAGCTGCGGGTGTCTAAAAGGATCAAGTTGTTTCATCTACAGCTAGTTCTAAAAGAGTAGGAAAAACAAAACTGATTAGAGCTGCTCAGTAGACCAAGATCGTCAAAGAAGCAAGTTAATTCCAGCTCCAGCAAGAGCAATACAAATGCTATACTCTTCACTTCACTGGGAGAGGAGCAGCAGAAGAATGATTCCTCTGGCCAGTAGGTTTCAGAAGCATGCAGAAGCCATGCAGTTCTAAGCTGCTACTGTTTGCATTCTACTAACTTTCATTTCTAAATTATATTGGAATTGGCACCACAACAAAGTACTGTGGCAGTGGTTGGGCACACTAGAAGAAGGAGCAAGCCCAGGTGACAATCCAACAGTGTTGATCTACATCTTTACAGCTGGGAGGTGCCCATAACCATCCCAGAGAAGCAGCCTATTATAAATTCTTTTTGGATGGATTTCTAGAATCAACAACATGAAATTTCTCATTACACTGCTTCCAAACTCTGTGTGTTTTCAGCAACAACTGCAAAGAAACCACATCAAGCTATTTGGAACACACTGCTCTGCTAGCACCTTGCCATGCCCATTCAGGACAGACTTGAAATTTCACAATCATAATTTAAATCAAATAATCAGTGCATGTATTGATAAAATATATATAATTCTCATTCAAAACAGGACATTATGAAGAGCACAACACAGTTTTCTAGCATGGAATTAAGGTAATCTGATAAACACTATAGAATATAATAACGTATTAAATGACAATTAGTGCATACCAGAAAAAAGCTGATCTGTAAATTTCCCCAAATACCACAGTCAGAATTTGAGTAATACAATCCAGGTGGAAAAAGTTTTAAATCTTTGGCCAAAGATAAGTAAAATTCATAGTTTTCTTCATTAGCAACCACACCTTGGAGTTTTTATTTCAGAAGGGTACAGCGCATTGAGCTATACTCCTAATATTATCAGTTGTAAATAAGAGGGAGGAGCACTGAACACTAAGTATGATATCATCATAAAAATGTCACACAGCATAAGCCTGAGTGCAAAATATTTCTGCACGTGGCTTTAACAAAAAGCAGGTACTAAAGCATCCCTAGAGCAACTGGGTGCAGAGAGAGGTGCCTGTGTGCCACATGCCTGAAGGATCATAATGTGTGGTTATACGCTGTTTCATAAAGAAAGGCGAGGAAGGAGTTGTTGCATTCTGTGTTAAGAACCTTGAATGTATGGAAGTCAACTATGGCAATTATGGAAACCCTTATCAAATGCCTCAGTCAAGATCAGAGGGGTCATCTCCAAGGGAAAACTTAGTGATCTTACAGATTGCTCAGAACTCAGTTGGAAGGGACTCTGTGGGAAGCTTTCATGGAGAGTAAGAAGCAACTTGAGTGCTGAGAGTTTTTCAAGAATTCTCTCCTGGAAGCACAGGAACAGCTGATCCCCCTTAAAGATAAGGGAAGTAAGTGGAACACCCTCTTGGCTTAACTGCAAGCTCCTGAGTCTGCTCAAAAGCAAAAGAGAAGAGTACCAGACAAGGCAAAGCAGACAAATAACCATAAACTCTGAGGGCATCTTCCAGTGTGTACAAAGATGCAGTTAGAAAAGCAAAAGCTCAGCTCAAATTGAAATTGGCCAGAGACATCAAAAACTACAAGAAAAGGTCCTTCAGGTATATAAATGACAAGCAAAAGAAGAAGGAAAATATTGAGCCAGTGTGAAACAGAAGTGAGTTAGTCACTGACAACACAGAAAAGGCAAAGGTTCTCAATAATTACTTCACCTCTGTCTTTACCAGCACTGTTTTTTCCCAGCCCTTGGAAACAAAAATTCAGGTTGATGCAAACATAGACCCACTGTCAGGAAAGGAATAGCTGGTGTGTGAATTGCTACAGGAGCTTGGCCCCATAAAATCAATGGGCCCCAATGGTATCCAGCCAAGGGGTGAAGAGAATTGGCTGATGTTATGAGGCCACTCTCCATAACCTTTGAGAAATTGTGGAGATCTGGGGACATCCCAGAAAACTGGGAAAAGGCTAACATCACTTCCATCTGCAAGAGAGGTTTAAAGGAGGATCTAGGCAATTACAGGCCCATCAGTTTTCCTTCAGTTCCTGGGAAAGTTATGGAACAAAACTCTTTTTGGGGCTATCACCAGTCAGATGAAGCACACGATTGGAAAAGCCATCATGGATTCATCAGGGGCAAATCATGCTTGACAAACCTGATGGCCTCCTATGACAAGTGACTTGTCTGGTGGATGTGGGGTGAGCAGCAGACATTGTCTGCCTGGACTTCTCCAAGACTTTCCATACAGTTTCCCACAGACCCCTCCCAGAGAAACTGATGTGTTACGATCTGGACAAGAGGTCCATGCGGTGGGTGGGGAACTGGCTGTTGGGCAGCTCCTTTTCAAACAGGCAACCCGTCACAGCTGGGGTCCTCCGGGACAGATATTGGGCCCAGCACTGTTTGATATCTTCAGAAGTGATCTGGATGCTGGGATCAGGGGCACCCTGATGATGTTTGCTCATGATACCAACCTGAGTTGGGAAGTGGGAACCTCAAAGAGAGAGCCACCCTGCTGGAAGAGGGGCTGGAAGAGTAGGTTAACAAGAACTTAATGAAGTTCAACAAAGACAAAGGTTTTGCACCTGTAAAAATATAATTTGAGAATGCAGCACAGGCTAGGATTCACCTGGCTAGGTAGCAGTTCTGTGGAAAGGGACCTGGGGGCCCTGGTGGACAAAAAGCTGAAGACTAGCAGTGTGCTGCTGTGGCAAAGAGAGCCAACAGGGTTCTGCATTGCACCAACAAGGACATCACCAGAAGAACCACTCAGAACCTTCCAGGCCACACCTGGAACAGTGTTCAGTTTTGGTCTCCACTACACAAAAAAGGATGTTGAACAGGCTGGAGAGAGTCCAGGGGGGGGGCACAAAGATGACAAAAGGATGTGGAAGTCTGGCAGGTGAGGAACAGCTGAGAGAGTTGGTTTTTGTTCAGCCTTGAGAAAAGAACGCTTAGAAGAGACTTCATCACCACATTCCAGTATTTAAAAGAGTGCAAGACTCCTTTTTTACAAGGAAAAGGTGAGGGGCCTAATGAGTACAATTAATCCTGGTGAGATTCCTATTGGACACAAGCAGACAATTCTTCATAATAATCAGCCATTGGAATAATCCCCCCAAGGAAGTGGTGGATTCCCAAACACTGGCCACTTCTAAGAGTCAGCTGCACATGGTGCTGGGCTATCTTGTTTAAACCATGCTTTTGCCAAGAGAAGTTGAACGGGATGATCTTTAAGGTCCTTTCCAACCTGCTCTTCTACAATTCCACAATCAAAGTCACCTCCATAGATTACCTCAGGTTCTAAACAGGTGTCTGACAGAGGGTAGCACCAAAGAAATGATTCCCTAGGCTTGGGCACCAGCTTTCAGAAGTACCATAATTAAAAAAAAAAAAAGACTGTGGGTTACTCAATATCAAAACTACATTCTCAACAAATATCTTTTTTTTTAAGGTTTTTATTAGGGAGCCATCTTCCAGTTATGGCAAATTATAAATTATATGATCCATTAAATACCACACAGTTGTCTTTGTCAATGACACATTTTTGTTGGCAGCTGCTTATGCTGAATCTAATGTGTTTGACAAAGGCTGCAGTAAGAATCAGGCTGAAATTCACAGGAAGTTTTGTATAAGAAAGTCCCCAAACTCCTCTTTTTTTTTTCCACATTCTTGAGAAACAGTGAAAATTTTAAACACATTTATTTATGCAAATCAACTGTGTGCTGTTAATCATAAAAATACTTCTTAATAGAATATTAAAATAAGGCACTAATTGGGTAAAACATTTATTTATTCCTCCAAGACAATTCTGCTAAGTTGTATTCTCAGAGGAAATTTAAAATGGAGCCAAATGGGCATTTTAAGCATTTAGACACAAGGTGTTTGCCATAATTCATACATTTTCCAGTCACTTCAACATTTCCAGCTTTTTTATGCCTCACTGCATGCAAAGTCAGTCAGCTTCCAACTCTCAAACATCACTTATTAAAGCTAAAGATTTATACACTTAGCAGAAGTTTCTCCCCTGTTGTGGAGTTCTCTTAATTGATATGATCCCATGCATGTCTTTCCAACTCAGTTACAATACATAACCAAAAATTCCTTCTACAAAGCCAAAAAAAAAAAAAAAAAAAATTAAAGTGACTTTTTTTCCCTTCTAATATCAAGCTGTCTTCAGATGTATACTCATTTTCTTCCAGGGCCTAATCCAAAGCTCATTGAATTCAATGGAAAGACTCATCAGCTTCAATAGCATGGGAGCAGGCTCATAACACACCATATGCCAAGTATGAAAGTATCCATCTGTCACTGATCCATATCTTGTTATTGTTATGTGCATTACAACAGGGGATTAATTTTCTAAGAGATGAATCTTGTAAAGGAGTTGCTGGAGGAATTTATAAACAAGGGTTTATAAACATATAAGCATGCTGTAAGGGAGGCACACATCATGCAAGTCAGCAGTGCTACCATGAGTGTCTGACAGTGTTTTGTGTTCTTCTCCACAGCTGTGCAGAGAAAGTGCACTGTAACCCACAAGCTCAGGTCTCTGACTTGTGAGTTGCCAGTAGGTTTATAACTGATGGATATTTCACAGCAAGTGAGTGCCAAGCAAAAATCTATGTGACCTGCATACACAGAAACAGAGGAGTCAGCAGCAGAGCAGTGACAGCCATCAGGATCCCTTCACTGATAGCACTGATAGTCAGCATCAATCTCACAGGGGCATCAACACTCTAGCCTATTATATTGAACTGTCTGCCCTTATTTTGCCTGAAAAAGCAAGGAACAACATTTTCCCTAATCATAAAAGTGTGATAGCACAAGCCATTTTTAAAAGCACACTGACAAGTGTAAAGGTCTCCCTGCAATTAAGGATCTTGCTTGTTTAGTTAATTACCCTTTTCAACATTTCCCTACATCCTGGCAAACACACATAGACCTCAAAACATGAAAGCAGAAGGCAGGCACTAATCTGAAGATTCCTCACCATCTCCTCTCTCTCCAGGATGAATCAGTTGCATTTGAGACAATGTTACAAAGCCTGTTTACAAACCAAATCACATTTGCTCACAAGTTGGGATAAGCAGAAAAAAACACTACTCTGAAAGTGGATGTCATGATGAGTGGGCTCCTATATTTAGGTGCTCACCTGAACTGTGGAAAGCCTCAAGAATTTAGCCCAAAAACTCACTGCCTCTCCTCCTCCTCTCAAAACAGCCCCCACGGCCAGCTAGTCTCCAGCTCCTCCCTACAGCCTCTTCCCACAGGTTCCAAGAGCTGCTAGCCAGCAGCCTATATGCACAGTCTCCATCCTTCTCCCCAGTACCTCCCTTCCGTCCCCTCAGTCCTTCCCTTCACTCTTTGCCATGCCAGCCCTCCCTTCATGTTCCTTTTTCCCATCTTGGACTCCTGCATGCCCCTTGTTACCCCAGTGGCACACATACACACATCCCAATCAATCTTTATTCCCCCAGTATAATCTTACCTAACCTTTGACAAATTCCAATTTCTGCTGCATTAACACAATACATGTGACCTAAAATGCCTTTCCTACCACAGGCAGGGATCATACTCAGGAGGACAATTAAAAAAGTAAGTCTGATTAAAACAGCCTTCACAGTAATAGAGCTTGCTTAGGGATGCAACTTGTTTTATACACCTTGAAATGGTTTTGGGGGCTTGGTTCCAGTTATTTGAAACACACTTCTGTTTTTCACCTTCAGCAAAGCTCCCCTGTTCATATACCACCTGTTGAACCAACAGGCATAAATTTGTACTAGGGGCTATATCTTATCCAAATCCAAATGGAAAAACTGTTTTAATGAAACCTATTTCATACTGTAGTCCACCGGTCTTCTCAAAGACTATCTCATTATCTAACACTTACAAGAGATTAACATATCAAAACACTGACTTCAAAATGATGAAGCTTCACAAAATCTTGTTTAGCTATATACCGACAGCAATTCAGCAATTATGTTTAGTGTTTGGACAAAGAGCAACAGTTTAGATGTATGCTGTTGCAGTCATTGGGCTGTTTATACCACTAGCATCCAACCTTTCAACGTGTCCTAATTTAATGCAGGAAAAAAATATAGGAAGAAGAATGTGTTTCTCATTTCATCAACTATAGTGTCTAACCAACCAAAATACCCTGCAACTTTTTCATCTGTACTGCAGACAGAAAATCTACTGTATTACACACCTGTCCTGGTCATATTGCAGATGACAGAGCAGGAATGAAGAAGGAGCCTGAATGGCTAAGGAGAAATCAATGCACTAAGTAAGTTACAGAGATGCCTGGTTAAGACTGGTGTTAACCTTACAGAACAGAATAAAAATTAAAAGGCCTATCCCAGGATTGCACAATTCTGCCTCATTTATTAAAAAAAAAAAAAAAAAACCCAAACCAACCAAACAACAACAAAATTCTCCAAAGAGACCCAGAATATTCTCAGTATATTTTCTTATTGTACTGCCCATCCATATAAAAGAAACCATATTTAGGAAACTCTGGCCCTAAAGAACTGGAAACTACAAGTGCTTTTGGACATCATGTTATCCTTCTCTCCTTCATTTTACCAGATCATGAACTTAAAACAAACATTACCCACAACCACCATTCACTCTTCCTCCAATTTCTCAAAAATGAACCAAGATTTTTGCTGTTACTATGAGGATACAGAATTTTGATCTACTAGGGTAACATTTGAGCTCCTTGAAATCAGAGATACTTCTTTCATTAATAATTATGAGAATGGGGTTCCCCCCCTCCTCCATTTCTGAGGGGAATTATATTACAGGAAACCCAAACCAAGTTCCATGTCAATTTCTTGTCTTAAGATTGAATTAATTCTTTCCCTGTTTTGCTGGTTTTAACAAGCAAACTGACCTCATGTTTCTGATTCTCATTTAGAAGATATATTACCACCACTTCTCCTCCTGAAAACTTGTCTTCTTTCTTACAGGAACATTCACTAGAAATGAGCATTATCTTTACAGTTCAGAAAAGAGGGGTGAAGCTGTCAGTCCACACATGGGATGTCTTTACAGGAAATTACTTAAACTAGGAAACTGAACACAAAACTCAGGACCAGTTTGAATCCTACAGCCTGGCTTTGGGTAAGCACAACATTCTCTTTAAAAACACAGAAAAACTGAACAAGAACTGATGATCTCATAACAAAAAGCTTGAAATCCTTTGCTTTTCTTCTGTCTCCACAATTTTTTTCACCAATTCAAAAGTTTGAAATTTATAGTTACTGAGTAATTGATCTTACTGCAATTATGGACCCCAAATGGTGATATTATTTCACCAGAGATGTCAGTATTCATACACACAACATCACTAGACTGGATCTCTTATTAGGTGAGAGGCCCTATTTTATTACAGAACTAACTGCTGGTATTTAATAATTTTCTGTCTTCCAATGGGTGACCTGTGATCAGGGAGCTGCAAGAACAGCATTGACTTTGTAGTTCAAACAGCCCCATGGATACCCAATCAACAGCACCTCAGAGACAATGAACCATTAGTGCTCACTTGTGTTTTTCAGCAGGGCTGATGCAGAACAAATCCAAACTTTTTTACTTGTCTATATAACATCATAAAAGTCATTGATATTATGTTGCATTGAATCAGCTTGGTTTCTTTTCTTGTTTTTTTTCCCTACTTTCAGAAGCATAGTTTATCAGAACCACATTTATTATTCATATTGAAGTCCTGGCTCAAGACTCACTGTGCTTGTCTTTTACAAAACACTGATGAAAGATGGTTCTGGATCGCAGAATTTACAGTCTACAAGACAGATGAAAGATGAATATAAAGAAGCCTGCACTGAGAAACATGACTGCTCAGTATGCCAGAAATTGCCTCAGCACAGTGATTGCTAAAGAGGTTACACCAGTCCCTATGCTCATTTCACCTCATTTTTAAGTGAGAGCACTGTTGAGTGCCAGGGTTTTCATATGGAGAGCATATTCCTTAAACTGCACCTGAGACACACCCATCTCACACAAAACTCCCCAAAATCAGTAGTGTAAGTTGATAATTACCCTTCAGAAAGAAATTATTGCAGTCACTTCCTAGGTCATTTAGATCTGAATTGGTGATAGAGAGAAAAAGAAGTCATAAGCTATACTACTTATGTAACAAATTGCCCAGAAATGCTGGGTGTTTTTTCCCCTGAACCCCTGTCACTTACAACCTCCCAACAGATCATTCTACATGAAATTATACATGTGTGAGTGCCTTAATTACACATTTTGCTTTGTTTTCTCCTTGTAGTTTCTGTTCATTTTATAGATGGAAACCAATATTGCTAATCTGTCATTGTTTTCTATAAGTTCTATTTGGATTCAATAAAAAAGTTATGATTGTTATTAAGTGCATTTCTTTTTAATGCCCTTACGCTTTCTTTAGTGTCAGAAAAAAAAAAAAAAGATAAATCTAAGGGTAGTAATTATACCACTGAAATTACTCATTAAGCCTCCAATGGTAGCCACCATAGAGACAGGAGAATAGGGACTCACGATTGTACTCCTTTTTCCCCTTTTATTTCAGCAGAAAAGCCTCTGCAATAGGTTATCCTCCTTACGTTTTAATTAAGCTATGAAATCAATATTAAGCTGCAGATTGATTTTAGTACCATTCAGTTCTTTTATTCCTTTAACAATTTTAAGTTCAACATTTGGATGACCAGTCTGAGTGACTGGTATTTTACCAGAGCAGCTACTGTTCCATGGAGAGAGGTGGGGGCTGGTGTGTGGATATGCACAAACTACCAATTCTACTGGTAGCATATTCAGAGCATGCTCTGCCAGAAAGTAAATCTCTTCCCCACTGACCCATCAGTTTCTGCATAATTTTTCAAGGTAATTCAATTTCATAGGAATCTTTATTCTGCAAACACCTCTCCAAGAGAACAGAGACACTACTTGGACTATGGTTTTATTATGACAATTTTAGTTCATCTTTCTTTCTTCTCTTTCAGCAATAGCCTTTACCAGATTCCCTGTCTCTCTATTTCTGGATTATGAGATCACTAAAATTTCTAGAAAAGGGTTACAGAGGGACTAGACCTACAAGGCAGTGCAGCTTGGGTATAAATAAGGACAAAAGTACAAAAAGACTTCAGTAAAAACACAAACTTCCTGATTTACCAGACCAATTCCAGAACACACATCACCTGCATCTTCAAATTAGGGGGCAGATTGAGATGGGAGGGCAAAGGGGAAAAAAAA
>VXBX01008312.1:340650-354069 GCA_013400415.1 Scytalopus superciliaris
AAAAAAAAAAAAAAAGCAGACATTTTATTGCATCCTAAAGCTTTACCTGAAGCTGGGTAAAGGTGATAATGAGAAACATCTTCATGGTGGCATTCTGTGGGAAACCACTCTTGAAAATGGCTTTTGGAAAAAGCAAGATTGCTACTGTATAGTGCTTCAAAATATTCCTTTTACAGTACCACTTTGTATGATATTAAAACTTTTGACAATATAACCAAATATATGCCACTAAAAATAGAGCTTTTAGTAACTGACACTTGATGAAATATTTCATACTTAATTTAAATTGGTTAAAAGAAGAACAACATCCACTTACACAAATATTTCTGCTCCAAGCTGGACATTGTGGGGAGGAAAAACAAAATAAATCTCACACTACCGAAAGTGTTTTCAAAGTAAAGCACAGTCTTGCTACATGGTATTTCTAGTAGTGTGGTCTGTCCTTATGTCCCTGGTAGTGACAGCTCATGATATCCAGAATATGCCTGAAGTGATAACTAAAGATGTCTGTCTCCTTTGAAACACAGAAATATAAATTGTGAGTATGCATAAGGCCATAAGGTAAGATCTCTAACATGTAGGGTACCTTTTCACTCACAATTATTTGAATTTGTATTTTCAGCAGTTTTGAAAAGTCATTTCTCATTTCTTCTTCATTTCTCTCACACAATGAACTTACTCAGACAAGCATATTTTCCATTGATAATGTCAGATTTAAAATATGCAAGACACCCTGGGAGAGGAAAACAGTAGCATTCAGGCACACATTTTTTAAAAAAAATTGCTAGTGTTTGCTTCTTTCTGTGAGGAAGAGTACTCACATTTCAACTTGCTTTTTTCTAGTTAAAAACAAGAAGTAAACCTTGGTGAGCTTGGAGAGGCTGAAAGAACTTTTTTGTGTTTAATACCCACTATCCACTTTGCTGAATACCAGTTTTGAGATGCTTGTAAAGATCTCATTTTAACATTTAAAGTCTGCTTGCCCACCTTCCAAGGGCAGATCTACATGTAAATGCATGACTTGGACATGGCTATCAAGAAAAGTCCAGGAAATATATACACACATCTATGCTTTTTTTGAGGAAGTTTGTGTTTTAATAAACTGAACACACAACAAGACCCTTATCACTCCTCTGTAAATCAGATACCTTGTTGCAGGCACAGTTGCTTAGATACAGAGTAATCATGGCAAGTGAATAATCACATTATCAATAACATACACGATTGCATCCTATTATTAAAACAGTCAATTGAAGCAATTTTTAGATTAGTTAGAAAAGAGACATTGAAAATTTACTGGGTAATATGAGATGCCAAATAATTAAATGCACATTAGTAGACATTTTAATATTTTTTTCATTGCAGATACATAGGAAGCATCATTGTTCTCTTTGCAACAATAATTGCAGGAACTACTCATGCAAAGTATCTCTCGAGTTATTCTGAAATAAACACTCAACTGTTTCACAAATTGTTATTCTTGATACAAGGTAGACCCTTATGCTACGAACTTACAAGGTAACCATCTGAAACCACTCTGCTTCCATTGATTTTACTGCATTTGACAATAGTGTGAGACTGAAAATATGGGCAAAGTTCAACTTAGAGGAGAGATGATTAATACAGGACAGAATAAAGGTGCAGAAAATAACATATGGGAGAGAAAACACAAATTAGGCACTTCTAATTGCTGTGCCTCCTAATGCAAGAGCAAGGCCAATCAATGAATCTGAAAAGCAGACATTTTAAATTGATGAAGGAAATCTTTTTAGACAAGCTATAACTAATCTATGAAAAATCACTTCTACAAAGTAAAAAACCTCGCAGTTTATTAGGAAAAAAAAAACAAATAATGAGACATCTACTTGTATTTAACAGGATTATAAGTAAAATAAATTGATCATTGATTGTTGAGAGCTATAGGGGTGGCCTGAAGAATACAAGTTTTTAAGAAGAACAACTTATTCCATTCTAATCAAGCAAAATATTTGTTATGTTCCTCTTTGAGCTCTCTTAGAGCTTATTATTGACAAACAGCTATTAGAGTATATAAATAACTGTTCTAAGTTGATATAACACTTTGGAGTTCACAGTCTTTCAGAAAGCACCTATAAGGTCCTTAATGCCATTGATTGACTCTCAGACAACCCAGGAAAATACGGATATTGCCTGAGTATACAGGGTTAATATCAGGAAAGCAAAGCCGGCAGTGAAGCTGGTAAGACATGCAAAGGACAACAAAGGCTCTATGCATAGAGCAGCAGCAAAAGGAAGACTGGGGAAAATATAAGTCTGCTTCTGAATGGAACAGGTGAGCCAGTGTCAAAGGACACAGAGAAGACACTGCTCAAGACCTTTTTCATTTGTGTCTTTACTGGTAAGTGTGGAAGTCAGTAATCACAGGTCTTTGATATAAGCTGGGAAATCCAGAATAAGGAAGACTTGCCTTGGTGGAGGAGACTCAAGTCAGGGAACCATTTAAACCAAATGAAGAGATGTAAATTCATGGGACTTCATGGTTTGTCACTCACAAGTGCTGAGGAACTAGGCCAACATCATTGCATGGCCGTGCTCCATAGTCTTTGGCTTGGTGACCAGAAGAGGTTTTTAAGAAAGAAATCAATACTTATGAATTCCACAATGGCAAAGAGGAAGACTTGGTCAACTATAAGTAGTTAACTTCACCTTGATCCCTGGGACAATGATGGAGCAATAATCCTGGAACCCATCACCAAATCCATTTGAAAGACAGGAACAAGAAGGTGACTGGACACAGGCAGCAAGTATTCATGGAGAGAATATTATGCTTTAGCAACCTAATAGCCTTCTGTGATGAAAAGACTGGTTAACTGGGTAAGAGGGGAACAGAAATCATTTATTTTGGCACAGCTTCCAACACTCCTAACACACTTAGATATGAACTATTGAGGTACAGACCAGATGAATGAAGCTAGGTAGATTAAAAACGGACTTAAATGCCAGATTAAAAGGTTGTGGTCAGCAGCACAATGTTCAGCTGAAGATCTGTCATCAGTGGTGTATCCCAGGGATTGATACTGGAGTCAATACTGTTTAATCCCTTTGTTAATAACCTGGCTGAGGGGCGGAGAGCTCCCACAGCGATATGGCAAATGACATAACTATGAGTGATTGATACATCAGATGTTTGTGCTGCCACTCAGAGGGACCTCAACAGCCTGAAGAATGGGCTGATGGGAGCCTTCTGAAGTTCAGCCAAAGAAAATGCCAAATCCTGCACTTGGAGAGGAATAACCTCAAGTATCAGTTCAGGCTGAGTAGTAGAAAAGACACTGGTATTCCTGATGGACATCAAGACATGAAACAGGAATATGTCCTTGCCACAAAGGTGACAAACATCACCCTGGTCTGAATTAGACAAAGCATTACCAGCAGGCCAAGGGAAGCGGTTCTTCCTCTCTGCTCAACACTGGTGAGATGGAACTAGAGTGCTGTGTCCAAGGCTAGGATCCCAGTACAACAGACATATGAACATAACAGAGCAAGTCCAACAAAGGGCCACACAGATGATTAATAGACTGGAGCATTTCTCTCATGATGAAAGGCTAAGAGAGCTGTCTGGGTCTATTCAGACTAGAGTAAGCTCCAGTAAACTCAAGGAGAATCTTATCAATGCATATAAATATAAATATGTATATAATGTATATAAATATCTGACAGAGGGAGACGACAGAGACAGACTTTTCTCAGTGGTGCTCCTTAGCAGGAACAGAGGCAACAAGTACAAACACACACAAGAAAATCCATTTTTTTATTTTTAATCTAGCTAAGGTAGTCTACCATTAGATTTAGAGACATTCAAAACATGAGTGGACATGGCCCTGACTGCTCTCCTCTTGGCTGACCCTGCTGTGAACAAAGGGTTGGACCAGATGATCTGCAAAGGTGCCTTCTTGCCTCTGCCAGACTGTGATTCCAAATTAATTGCACACAGAGTATATGGAACCATTCAAAACACAATACTGGAAGTCATTGTACACTGAGAAAAGGGAGAAAAGTAACAAAGACTGCCAACTGAAAGATCCTGGTAGAGTCCCAAATCAGAAGGGAGTGTAGGTGTTTCCCTCCAGGAAGGAAAGACTCCTTTGTAGGTCCAGGGACCTTCTACAATCGCCTCACTTGCAACTCAGGCACAAGTTATGTGACTTTATTAAAATTAAACTCTAAATTAAAGGCAGAAAAGGACAACTAAAAAATTTATACAAAATAAAACTTAATGAATTCAGAAGAGTTAGCATTTTAATACACCCTGAGATGTACAGAAACCAATTACCAAGCTACCACAGACAAGTCAGACGGTGCTTTGATTTTAGGTCAGGATACATTGACTGGAACTCTCAAGGGCAAGAGCAAAGATATTTTCATCTCTTGAGCTCTGCCAAAGACTAACTGTTTCACAGCAAAAACCACTCTGCTGTCGCTTACTCTTCTATATTTTCAGGTATCTCAGCCTAGGAGGGAGGCCAGAGGAAACACTTCTCCCATGCATCAGGGAATGCAGACAAAACAGACACTCTCCCCCCAGGCTTCACTTAGCTCTGTACTATCTTCGGATATACCTGTGAGGATCAGGCATAACAGACCACAAAGACAATACAGCAAAAGAAACCTACTAATTTGACACATCCCCTAAAAACCAAGTCAGAATGCCTTTAACTAAATAAATCAAATTCTGCTGATCTTATAAAAATGGCCTTAAGCTTTAGGCACTGGAAGTAATTCCCCTCAAACTGCTAAATGTTTTTGCTTAAAATACAGGTCTTGCTGAAGTCTTTTCAGAAGAGATGAAAATATTAACAAAATACAGTCATACTAGCAATTAAATTCTTGGAGGATTAAGAAGCTTATACTTTAAAAAAGATTTCCCCAACAAACTACAATAGCTAGCTTCTAGATCATGGTCTAATTAAGTATTTTTAAAAGCAATTTCCATTTCACTAGAGATTATGTAGCAAGTAAGTTTTATTCTTTTCATTTGTTTTGACAGCTTACCTTAATATATTTCTTTACCTTAACATATTTTATCACAGCTCTATAATTAAGGAATAAAGAAAACACAGCAAGACTACTTACTTTTTATTCATGTCACCATGAATCAAAATACCTATATAACACACACTTCATTATTTCCATATATTTTAGGGTAAAAAGAGTGATTTTGGGAATTCCCAGGACTTTGAATCTGTAATTCATCTAGCCTGTCAAAGACATGCTAGCTGTCTCCCAAGTGAGGTAGTTTTCTTACTGAACAAAGGTTTCTAAGCCAGGTTTCTGAAACTATCCCTGTTAGATATAAGGGAAGAAACGTGTGTGCAAAGCTTTTTCAGCACCTTCAGCCTCTGAAAGGTTTAAAGCTGGTTTGGCTTAAGACCAGCATGACAACAGAAGTCTTAAAACTGTTTAATTGATGGGATACACAGGTGAATAAAAGCAGACAATTGGATCAATTTAAACATCCAGCTGAATTTTTATTACTTTAACAGGCTGAACATTAATGCATCTCTGTCTGAAGAGGTGAGAGTATGACTGGTATATGACTCAAACACGCTAAACCTATTATATATAATTTTCCTTACACACAGGAAAACACCCCTCAAGAGAGCAGGATACCACTTAACTCAGAGCTGCAAAGATTCCAGATGTCCCTTTTGCCCCAGGAAGGTTAATTCACCAGGAAAATCCCACGTTTCTGATTACAAAAACTATTCTTGTGACCTCTGTATTTAAATTGGTACTTCAGCTATTCCCTTACCTGCCATCCAGGCAGGATTCTTGGCAATGAGAGCTGGGCAACACAGAAAGGATTTGCCAATACCTGACCAACTATTCTGCCATTCAGTTTCCTACCCCCTTCTGCAAAATAGGCTTGCTGACAGAAGGATTAGCAAGCACTTGTACAAGTTCTCACATGGAAGTGATGTCTACATGTTCAAGTAGATAGGGAATCTGAAAGAATTAAAGGGGTGTTGGGTTAGTATTTAATTTTAGCCATGTCATCTCTATTGGAAACAAAAGAATCTCAACAAGAAATGCATTATAAAACTGAAGTTAGAATGCATACCCAGAAAACTCTCCTCTTCTCTCTATGGAACTACTGATGTTCAATTTATTGACTAAATGCTAAATAAAATGAAGAATGAAAAAAAGAAAAACATACCTAAATGCAAGCATGGTTGTAAGTGGTGAGATATTCTGGTACATTCCTGCCTTGATCTATAGATGACTTACCATGTCATTTCCCTCACTTGTCCCTCTATCCACAGTCTAGCAACATCCTAAATTCCTTACTCTGAGTGAAGATAAGTGAAAACATTCCCAGGCTAACAATTCTTGCAGAAAGGACTTAAATTAAAAAAGAAACTACTACCAAGTGCATTTTGACTGAAAAATGAGAATGTAATTTTATATTATTTTCTAATAGAATCACTATTAGAGATTCCACTTTCATCAACCATCTCCCCAACCCCCAGAATCAGTTATCCCATTTCACCATAGAAAGCATCAGCAGCACCATGGCTGTCTACCTCAGCTTACACAAGGGAATTGGCTGCATAGTTCAAATAGGACAAAGAGCTTGCTGAATGAAGAAAAACCCTTCAGTGCTGGATACACTACGGAACACCTACAACTGTGCCCCAAATTAGCATGTATCAAGCATCTACAGTCTGTAGCAGAAGAACCGTTTGATTTTCCATGTATTATGCTTTCCTTTGTTTCTGTGCACAGAAGGAAAGTAATATTAAAAAATAATTAAGTGACATGACAAGAAAAAACAAGATGCCACCATTCTTCTAATGCAATTCTCCTCTCTTGAACAAAAGGGGCCACGATTATGAAAGATGATGTCAAGCTGTGTATTTCTCACAGCTATAAAAGCAGTATGAAATTCCTTCATTTTACAGGCAATGGCTACACTCGAAAGCAGCTGCAAGACTGTCAGACAAATAATGTGTTACTATATTAGGCAAGTAAAATTAAAGGGAATTTGTCCTTCAACGTCAGTGAAGTCAGCTTATAAACTTTTATTCTCTGAAGTAACTGAAGTATCTTTTGCTTTTATAATCTTTCTCATCTAAATGAGATACAGTGTGTTAACATCCTTGGATAATGTAATTATTATCAATTGCTTTCAGAAAAAGACTGTGATTAAAATAATGAAAATTAATAAGCAAGATCTTGAATGAGATAAAACTTCATTTTTTTTCAAAAGCATTTTTAGGAGGGTGTACCTATACTTTATTTCGTCTTTGGAAAACAGATAGAATTGCTTCAATTAAAAAGATGCAGGTACAGCTTTGAGCAATTTTTTAAATTTTTTTTTTTTAAGGATTCCTGCCACCCCACCTCCTCAAAATGGACTGTTCAAAGTGACAAAACTGAAAGGGATAAATATCAAATATTATAAAATAAAGCTTAAGCTAACAAGATAAAAGTCTAAGGTTGAGAAGTAGCACCATATTTCTTGAGTGAACCATTCAGTACTGGACAATATAGTAGCACAAGAATGATTTTAAAGGCACCATAAATAAGTGTATGAGGTAAAACAATAGCATATTTCTGTTGCCCCTTTTTGGAAATACAAAGCAAGCATTATGTCCCACTTTTAAAGCTGAGCTCTGTTTTAAGGAGTGATGCTAACATGATTCATTTGCACTTTATCAATGTATTTGACCATTATATTTTCAAGGAGATGCAGAAGATGACTATTGGGAATTGTAGACTTGACAGGGCACATGACAAACACTTTCTAATATTTATAAATACAATTTGCACATTTTTATTTAATCCAAATTTATTTTCAAGAAAAACTAGCAATTCAAATTCTAAAACAAATGATCTGACTATAGAGACTAGAACAGAAGAAAGTTTTTTATTAGTTAATTTTTACTGCAGAGCCTTACTTGGATTAAATGCCCATGTTGGTGTTTTAAACTTGATATTACTACAAAGAAATCCTTCTCTCATGTCACAGTAGGCTCAAGGTTAAGGCACAGCATCCTAAAGATGTGCTTCTGCCAAACAGTCTCTTTTACCAAATGACTGAAGCCTGGTATGCAGAATCATCAGTTATCCTTATGAGACAACCACAGAAGACAGAATGGATCAAGAAACAACATATTTCTTAATTTACAATCTGTTACCATAATATGGATACATTATGAACAGGCAATAGCTTTACAAGATGGCATATTACTTATTCATTAGACCATTAGATCTTCGTAAAAGCAATGCTCTGAAAGCTGCTCTTCTGTTTGCCCTGTCATGCTCAATAGAAAGAAACAAATGTTGGTTTACGGGAAATCCAGCAAGTTATTTTTTTCTTTTAGAAGATACTTCATTTCTTGTATGACTACTGTTTTTACCATAAAGTTCCAGAAAAGTCCAAATTTAATTTTTCCTTTTAGTTTCCCTCATTTCCGCTTGGGCAAAGTGCCCGGTGCTAACAATATGTTTAAAATAGCTCTCAGAAGTGGAATGTAAGCCCTAAACACATGCCACAGGAACAAAAAGACTTGGCACCATCCTTTAGTAAGTTATTGTCTCACCTCACAGAGGAATTTGAGCAAAGAAATCTACAGTTACTTTAAGCTTTCATTTGCTTCCCATGGAACAGCATTTAGCTATTTTTGCTTAATGAACTGCCTTAAATTGAATAAAACCAGCCAAAGTGGATTATGTCATTTATTGTCCTTTATGTGTAGAATATAGTTATTGACCAGAACAATCACATTATTTATCTTCAAGACATTTGCTATTGTTTTATCACATTTTAGAACAGCATATTCTAGCTCCTTGTGCTAAATTATATTAATGAAGTGTTTTCCTGCTGGAGATTCCATTCTGTGTTCACAAATACACAAAAACTGGCTACACTACAGTAATTCGTGACTAGCAAAAACCCATGGTCCCTACAGAACTTGATTTGTATGTTTTCCAAATATGCACTCAAAACATACTGGTACAAATGACTATGTTACCATATGTGTAACAGGAGGCTAAGCAACATTAATCTACTTTCCAGTTAAAAACCAACAGTAACCAGGTTTACACTAACATATTTTTTTTTTAAATTATTTTATGTGCAGAGAAGCCGTTACCATTTTATCTTTAAATATCATAACATTTTAGCAGAGTGAAGAACTGAGCAGTCCCTTTCAGAGGTATAGGTTTTGTAGGTCTATCACAGGCAATCAAAATGTTACAGGTACAAGGCTATTGGCTTGTTTTACAAGCAAAATAACTACAGAGGACTGTGAAGCTATTTTATATAAGAACTTCTGGCAAAGTCATTAATTGAATCATTTAAACATTAGATTTATCTCTATGAAATTGCTGGCAATAAAATGAATGATTAAAAGGTATAATTTTGCAATCTAAGTCTGACAACTCTGAAATAGTTTCCTTAATTTCAGAAAAAAAAAAAAACAAAAAAACAAACAAACAAACAAAAAAACAACAAAGAAAGCCCCCATGCATATTAGAGAGAAGTTAAAGGCCAAACAGGTTGAGATGAAAAATTATGCCACTGTAAAAATTATAGCATGCTTTTATATTATTGCAATAGTGCATCACTAATTGTATTATAAGCAGCAAAAAGAGGCTCAGATACTGTAGTGTGTAAATTATATACTAAGTGTTTCCAAGTTTTGCACATCACATTTGAAAAACATTGGGTAAAATCCATTAGCAAGAACTTAAGTGCATTAAAACCTTTTCTATAAATATCAGTACATTTTAGCCTTCAGAAAAAGACTATGCTGCGAGAATATTGCAGAGGAAATCAAGATTCCATTCATAACAAGGTGAAGAGGCCAAACAAATGCTTTTTCACATCACACTAGTTTTCTCCACACTCACGTTACTAATTGCATTAGACTCTGAGCATGTCTAACATACTGAGAAAATTGGGATTCACACACAGAGAAAACATTGTAGTTGCTTCTCTTTAAAAGGCTGTGTCATCCTGCAGCCTCTGTTATATAACCTTCATTAGGGAATCTCAGCTCCCCACTTCACACAGGGACTCCAACCTCCACCTGCTTCACACAGGTCATTGTGGGTGCTCAGCTCACCACCCTCTTCTGTGGCACTCAGAACACCCTCAGAGGAGAGAAATAAGTTTCATCCAGAGTCAAAGGCAAGTGAGCAAGGGGTGNCACAGACAGAGAGAGGAGTATTAATATAAATGCCACAGCTGCTCTGAGTGAGGACTTATTTCCCAAGGCTGTGCACACTTTTGATATTAAGCACATGGGTCCTGGGATTAAATTCTTTTCTTTATTCAGATACACCACAAACAATCCCCATATAATGTAGGTAACAAAACATGGCATCACACAAGCACTGGCTCCTTCTATTACACAAGGTGTAAACCCCTCCCCTGTCCCTCTGGTTCCACCTTCCCTCAGACATTTCCGTGGGAGAGTCTTCACGTGTTCTGACTATATTTGGAAAGTAATTCAAGAATGAGGATTTCAAAAGACATAATTATGGAATGAGAAATCAGGCAATATCACTAAACACAGTCAAGGAAATTAATCAACAGCTACTCCCAAGTTCTTTTTCAGCATCTTATGACAGTCAAGTGATGGTGCTTCACTGTTTACATTAAGAGACACTGTAGTAAGTCAGTTGTAGAATTTGCCTATTTTTTAAATCAAAGTGTTTTTTTCTACTCCATATCATCTCAAGCTTCTGATTTCATTGTAATAAAACCCAAACTATCCACTTAAAAAGTGAAAATATCCTCACAAACCTAGCATTATAAATGCTCATTTTGTTACAGGAAAGGTAACAAAACATAGGCACAAATAATGCAAAATAACATTCCTTAAACAATCTAAGCTAACGGACACTGAAGAGCACATCAACAGAACAACTCTGTCACCCAAAGTTGCTAGTAATCAACAAACCCAAGACAGACAAGCTCTTAGTTCATTAAATCTGTGCTGTAAAAACAGGTCTCATTAACATTAAGCCTGTAACTCCCACCCTTTTACAAGTGTCAGAGACAGATTGCATACCAACAGATCTCACTGCATGTTGCTTTAACAAACCAGTTACTTTTCTAGTACCTTCTATTGCTCGTACCTCTGAAAATAGATTCTTTTTTCTAGATTAGACCATAGAAGTAAAAACTGGTCTCCAGACAAATAAAACAAGCTACTTTAATGGAAAAATCAATTTGCCCTGATATGAAACTGAGTATACAAGGTGGCATTGGGGGCTTTTGCTTGAAGAATTCAGGGATAGTTTTCTAATCCTTTCAGAAGCTACATCTCATTTACAAATCTATATATACTGTAGTACTGCAAAATCTTTTACTTTCTATTCTCCTCCATTCATCTATTCTCCCAGTCTGAGCTGATCTGAAATTTGAAGGTCATACAATATGTCTTATTTTAATCTCCAGAATTTTATAGCAAGAAATGCAATGTTTTTTTCAAAGAGGGGGGTTTAGGCACAAAGAGAAGAGCTTAACAAGAATGTATTTCCTCCTTTCCCAAAAGCCAAACAAAACTAGGTGGGTTAAAAGAAAAAATAAAATAATCTGGTCTACCAGAAATAAAGTGGCATACTTGTAGTATATAATCAAACAGATTTGTAATGTGATTGCTATTTTTGGATACGAACTGAGTTTTAATTAGAGTGCCCTAAATTTAGGACCTCAAATTACAGAGAGTTTTATGGTCCTCTTCCCAACAGATTTCTAGCACTCACTTGTCTTTTTCAAATACACTAATGTCTGTGCCCTGTAGTGTACATGGAAATGTAGCTGACCTCTTTTCAAATTGTGATAAAATTGCCACATCAGGACTGAGAGACACCTCACCTCTTCTAAAGCAGTTTATTCACTAAATACAGCTTTTGAACCTTAATTCTTTCATTTCAAATTAAATATAAATTAGCAGTGAGTATGTCTTCACAAACACTTCAGTAATGATAGTGCAGATGAGATGTGCTGGCTTTCAATGCCAACATTAAACTGAGCAGAATCCCTGGACAACAGAGTATCCATGGATACACAGGTCCACCATCATCCTCCCTACCTAACTACACTCCTAAAAAGTTACATTTCTCACTTAATTAGTACAAAGCCTCAAAAAGCCATATTACCACTGCAGAGGAAAACTGGCTACTGCTTGGAGTTGAAAGCTAAGCTAGAGGCACACTGGACTGCAAGCAGCATTTGTTGCTTGTAGTCACAATTAATTACTTAAATGCAGAACAAACTAATTTTGAAGGCAGATAAATAAGGTTGTTTACAAATATATTTTTATCATCAGATTCAATGAAGAAAACTGCAGTAATAAAAGAGAATCAAAGAAAGCAATGACAATGCAGAAATTATTGGTGGCTTCAAGATGGCAACAGCTGCATTAAGCTTAAGAACAATCAGGCAGGAGCATACTATCGATTTAAAAACAGTAGAGAAAAAAAAAAAAAGGTAGAATTTGATATTTTAAAGAATCCCAGCAGGAATATGCTAATAACATTTTAAAAGAATTAAATCCTAACAGATACAAGGACATTCCTCAGTGGAGAGAAGAGAGAACTATTCTAGCAAATTCAATTTAAAAAAATTCAAAACAGATGCCAAAAGTAAAATATCTGGTGGTCAACTGCATGAGAGACAAATCCAGGTTTGATTCAGCATTACTTTTTCTGCCACCAAATCTGACAGGAATTTTCTCCAGCCCTTGATTGAGAATTTGTGCAGTTCTACTTTTGTCAACCTTTATGATTCAACTCAAAGATATTCTCCTAAAAAGAGCTACTATGTTGAAAGCAACAGCTCCACCTTGGAAATATATTGGGCACTTCCTTTTCTACAAAAGCAGTATTATAACTACTCTATAAAGTCTGTATCCATCCTTGAGCACAGACTAAGTTAAAGATTAAAACACCTCTGTGTATCAGCTGCATTCACTACCCAGGGGTACTCTTCTGTCTGTTCTCCTTTGACAGAAACTCTCCAGCCTATTCAACAGTCATGCTAACAAAACTTTAGATATTTTCATGCATTCACTTCTCATTATGGCCCTCTCTTACCACTTTGATCACCAAAGCCTGAATATAAATAATATGTAACTTGCTAGGTTGTCACAGTTGAAGTTTCTTCCCCACCTATTTCCAAGATACTTAAAACACCCTCAGGAGAAACAATTCTTGGGAAATTGTGATATTTGAATTGACTCTTTCAAATCCAAGTCAAGTTTACAGTGGCATCATTGTCACCCTCTCTTGTAAAAACTTCTATCATAAGAAAGGTCAAAGTCTTGACAGATAAAAAGCCACCATACAAATAGTATTCTCTCCTCAGAGAAGAAAGGGCTATTCCCAACTCCCAATAGTTTTTTGGCTTCATTTTATTTCAAA
>VXBX01008313.1:0-17289 GCA_013400415.1 Scytalopus superciliaris
TAAGGCTTATGGCAACAAAATCAACTAAAGGAACATACTCCTCCCATGTTCCTCCCCTTTTTTCCAGCACCTTCTCCCCAGACGCTGTAAAAGCTGGTGCAGCATTTCTGGTGGGGGTTTTTGTCTTACTCACTAAAACCTTTCAACCCTCAAGCTTCTCCCTGAATCCCTTCTCTGACCGGGCCGCGTCACAGCACCAGTTCAGTTCAGCACTGAACTCTGCTTTCATTAATTTTTGCCCTAGAGACCTAGGCACTGTTTCTCTATTATTCCTTAGTGGACTGTCTCCAGCTCCAGTCTATATACTTTCTTTTTTGGCTTGAGCTCATTCAGTATTTCTGCATTGAATGAGCTGACCTTCTGCCTCACATTCTTGTTCATATTGGGATTGAACTCCTTGTGTTTTAAGGAGTTTTTCTGTGAAGAAAGCTGGATCTCATCAGTCCCTTTGCTGTTCAGATCAGTTTCCCATGGGATTTCGCCTATCAGTCTCATGAAAGAAGCTAAATTACATTCTTATCTTCATTACTGAACCTCAAGTTTGTTATTCTGCCACACAAAAACTAAATGGATTAATAGAATTCATGTCATTAAGATTAAAGAGGCCAGAACACATGCATCCTTAGTCCTTGGAACTATTCTACTAGTTCTTTTTTCATAAAAACTTTGTATCTTTCAATCTGAATGGTTCTATCAGCCAGTAAACTTCTTAGTTATGAAATAATAATGAAAAGTAGTGACCTTGAATCTTTTCTTTGAATGTTGATTCACAAATTAAATCTTTGGTAATGGATGGCTCTTTTATTCATTCAAATATCAATCGTAATTTAAACTACAGGTAAAGAATAATACAGTTGTCATTATCAACAATCACTGGATAGAATTAACCATTTTAGTATTATTACTAAATATTAGCTATAGTATTACAACATTTTCAATAATGTATTCACATTTAAATGTCTACATAACAGAATCTCAGAAAAACAGCACTAAGAGGGCATTGAGAGGTCATTTAGTTCTTTTCCCTACCCCAAGGCAGACTTAGCTTTCTCTATGATTCTGCACAGACATTTTTCCACTTCTCCTAAAGACTTCTATGACAGACATCCCCCCAGAAATCTATGCCTGTAATTTGCTACCTTACCTTTCCATGTTTCCCCAGTGTCTATACTGAATTGTCTGTGTCGCTTTTGAAGTGCATTATTTCTTGTCTGATACATCAAGATTACAGAGGAGAATTTCACATCCTTCTCTGTTTCTATGGATATCCAATCTGGTTTACCTCCACCTCAATGCCATTTCACCAAACTTCCCTTATTTTCTTAAGACAACGTCCTGTGCAAGAACAATAAATGTGTGACAAAAAATATGAAATTACATGACACACAACTCCCTTTCTATTTGTCACTCTGTAGAAAGATTAGATCATTTGGGCTGGCTTAACCCTACTCGATCTTCATAGAGCTGCATTCTGTGTGCTCTCTTACTCCATTGTTACCTCCAATATACCTGCAAATAGACTTTTAATAATTGCTGCTGAATTTTTCAGGAAGTAGAAGTTAGGGTAACTTACCTATACTTTCTATACTTTTTTCTTCTAGCTACCTGACTTCTCCCTTGCCTTTTTTAAAAAACAAAGAAAAAAAAGTAGAGGTTGAAATTCTTATTATCTGTAACTCATAAGAATGGTTTATTGCAAGCAGTTTGCTTATAAAAGTCAACACAAGTCATCCAGTTAATTTATGATTAACTGTAAATATACCATCAGTTGTGTATTACCCATATCAAACTGATTATTTCATCATCATCATCATCATCATGGCTAGGTTTGTGAACGAAGATTTGGGAAGGGCTCTATCCACACTTGCTACAAGCACGCTGGTGGCTAAAAAGGCCAATGTGAGATAGGCAAGTCCGGTCGCAAAAGCTACAGCAGAAAGTCTCCTTGGGTGGTATTGGCGAGGCACATTTTTTTCTGTGTTGTCTTTTCTCTTCGAGACTGATCCTGCACGTGCTCTCAAAGGAAGCAGCAGCGCTATGGATGGTGTGCCTCCATGCCTCCCGATTGGAGGCCAGAGTGGACCATTGATGGTGGTCAATATGGCCAAGGCTGAGGTGTTGTTTGAGGGAGTCCTTGTATCTCTTCTTCGGGGCTCCTCTCTTGCGGCAGCCGGTGGCAAGCTCACCATAGAGCACAATCTTAGGGAGGCGGTGATCCTCCATCCTGGAGACGTGCCCTGCCCAGCGCAGCTGCGTTCTCAGCAGCATGGCCTCAATGCTGGTGACCTCTGCCTGCTCCAGAACAGACACATTAGTCATGTAGAGTTGTCCTTCTCCTAGGATGGTTGCCAGGAGGTTAGCGAGCCCATCCTGCCTGTAGACACACTTCTCTGACCCTTCAGTTGAGACCTGACTAGCATGGGAGACCCTACCAGAGGCACAAACCACCGCCAGCATAGCTCGTAACCTCATAAGGGCATGGAAGCTTCTCCCCTGCGACAAGGGGGTGTCCACGGAGAAGAAACTGATTATTAACTGGTAATATTTTTTGTCATATTAGTAAATCATATATCAAAACTGAGAGAATCTTTCTGGTGATTATTATGGTTACAAATGAGAAAGTGCTACCCTACCAATAAATTATTGTCACCAAAAATTTCTAATTGGGCTTCTGTGAGTCACATAGAAAATTAGATGAAGTACCTAATACCCTCAGTTGTATAAAACAAAATCAAAACAAATCTAAACCCAGAAGCAAAAATACAAATGGGCATAACTAAATAAGTTATCCAATAAAAAACCACTATGGAACATCATCATTTTTTCACAGCACTACTCAGACTATACATATAGAAAAATTGTTACTGTTCTTTTCAATCCATATGGGAAAGTTTTTGATGTCTCATGATCCATCACTGGTCTCAACTCTTGGATTCATCCTGTTCTGCATAGAACAAGTAGTACAGACAGTATACGGTGAAACTAGTTGGGCTGTAACTACAGTAGTGCAACTGAGTTTGGCTGTGGGCATTAAGTATTACAAAACTGAAAGGAAGGGAAAATGTTAGTAAAAAAATTAGGTATCAGAAGAACAGAAAACATTTAAATGAATAAATAACTTCATTGCCTGGTAATAATAAAACATTTTGTCATGTCTTAGTGCATGATATCCACAGAAAGACAGATTATAGTCAGTGTCTTACAAATTTCTCTACATTGGTTTCTCTGATATGTTGTGCTGGTTTCAGCTGGGTTAAAGTCCATTTTCTACATAATGGCTAGTATGGGGCTATGTTTTGGACTTGTGTTGAACACAGCGTTGATAATGTAGAGATGTTTTTGTTGTTGCTGAGCAGTCTTTGCACAGAGCCAAGGCCTTTTATGCTTTTCATAGTGCCGCACTGGCAAGGAAGTTGGAGGTGCAGAGGAGACTGGGAGAGACACAGCCAGGACAGGTGACACAAACTGCCCGAAGGGATATTCCATACCATATGACATCATGCTCAGTATATAAAGCTGGGGGAGAAGGAGGGAGGGGAGAAGGAGGAAAGTGGGACATACGGAGTGATGGTGTTTGTCTTCCCAAGTAAATGGTATGCATGTTGAGGCCCTGCTCTCCTGGCAATGTCTGAACACCTGCCCATCCATGGGAAACAGTGAATTAATTCTTTTCTGCTTTGCTTGTGTGTGCAGTTTTTGCTTTCCCTATTAAACTGTCTGTATTTCAATCCAAAAGTTTTTGAGCTTTTATCCCTTCAATTCTCTGTAGAACTGGGCAAGTGGTTATGTGGTGTTTGGTAGATGGCTAGCATTAAACCGTGTCATATGTGACTCAGTGCTTTACTTAGGATGAATTTTTGGCAAATACCAAGATCTTTCAAGGCCATTGTTAACAGAATTTAAAGACATGATCATCATCTCTTAGATCACTTTTTACTTTACTGAAAGACTATATTTTAGTTCTCCAATGAGAATCTGTCATCTGAGAGGAAACTGTTGGCATATAGAAACTCCAATTACATTCTGCATGAAAAAGAGGTTTGGTTTAGTTCTTGGATTATGAAGTTGTGCATAGTCAAAAATAATATTAATAAATAAAGAGATCAACATCTTATCATATTCATCTTAAGTCTATTTCCATATATAAAAACTGTTTTGTGCAAGAACCTTTTCAAATTTTTAAAATAATTTTGATTAATTAATAAATAAAGTAGTAGGATGAACACTGTCTAGACATGCACATTTCAGACAGTACTCCAATAAAAAGGTCAGAGGATGTCAGAGTGGATAATATTCCACTTGCACCTTTCTTTTTTTGTTTTTTTGGTCCACTTTAAATAAAAATCTGCACCTTCCCTGAATGTCAGTTTGGCAAATTTTGGATGCACTAAATTCATTTAAACTCTAACAGTCAATGAAAAAAATGAATTAGTAGTGAACAATAGCACTGTGATGTTTACAGATACATTTACACGAGGTCATTCCTCCTGTGAACCCATTGTATGTGCCAATTTGTTGCAGTTTTCATTATAATAGAAAAAACATGGGTAACAATGAACTACAAACGTTATTTGGAAAACACATAACTTACAAACATGAAAAGACAACTGGGGTCTCTCTAAAGCAGATTTCTTAGTTGCTGATGAGTATTTTGCTGCTCTCATTAAATGGACTTTAAAAGGTTTTTAAATGCATTTCTCACTTTGGCTAGCAACCTGATTCTGATAATACTATGTCTACAGCTATTAAGTTCTATAGAGCATTATTTAGGCCCAGGAAAAATTGCCTATTAGTGCTATTGAGGTCTAGGCTAAGTGATCTTTCTGAAACTGTATAGCAGACTTCTTTTAAACACTTGATTGCTAAAATTTTCTCACTTCTGTTTATACTTACTTTGTTTCCTCCATGATTTTAAGGAAATATGACTGTCTCCTTTGAGTTTGCAAATCATATGCTACAGAAGAGGCATAACATGGGGAAAAAGCCCAAGTCAGGTGGAAAATGCAGGTTGCTGTGAATGCAATTTGAGTTTTTTTTTAAGCACACTTCTGCCAGTACTGACTAATTTACATATTGTTCAAGCCTAGGACAAGGTAATTCCCTGTTCTGAGTAATGAAATTAACTGAATATATTGGAAACAGCTGATATCGTAGTCCCTAATATATGCATGCAAATTTCCAGAGATTGCTCCAATTTTAGATATAGGCCTAAGTTTCACTTCTCTGAAAAAAGGTTTCACAAATATAGGAAATCTAAGTCTAGAGAGATAGTGTTTTTTCTATGTTCTTTTCCTTTACCAATGAAAAATAGATAAATATGTTCACAGAATACTGTGGAATGATGGTATGTATTTCATTTGGAAGTTCTCAGGAGTGTGTTTTAAGCTGATATAATGAAACAGACTAGAAAGAACTGTTTTCTAGATAAGCATATGAAATTATAGCAATAGCTGTACTCTCTCCTCAGTTTTCGTCTGATGTTATTATGCTGAGTCTTGATACTTCATGTTGTCATAAACAGTATATAAAGCAAAGGTCAAACTAAAGTCAGTGGTATTATCATATTGATGAGGGATGTGGTTCATACAGAAAATATTTTCCAATGTTTATCTACAATGAGATGCCATAATAGGATTCATCTTCTCCTTTTCTTCTAGGTCTTTAGTGAGTGTGGTTGTACAGGAGGAGTAAAAAGCTGAAACGGTGGGTACGAATCTTCATTTGTTTAGAATATAAAGGGTACAGGACATTTTGTATTGTTTTGGTTTTTTTATTTGGTTGGTTGGTTTTGGTTTTGTGTGTGTGTGTGTGTGTTTTGTTTGTTTGTTTGTTTGTTTGTTTGTTTGTTTGTTTGTTTTAAAACTGCCTTATTGTTATCTACCACTTAAGAAAAACTCTTTGGAATGCTTTAGATACTCATTATAAATCTGACAGTATATCTTTAAAAACATAAGGACTTAAATAAAAATATATATTTGATCTGCAATATTAAAAAAAATATAGTTATAAAACGTTTTGAAGGGAATGCCTAAGAACCTTTTTTAATTACTTCCAAATAACGCACAAACACTGAGAAAGTAGTACCAATTAAAAAATTGTGCTGTAATGTTTGCTAGATTAATGTTTATTCATGAGTTGGGTTTTGACCCATTGCTGTTATTGACCTAATTCACTCAGGAAAATGATAAAGATTCAGTTCTTACTGGCACATAGGAAAGAAATCTATTCCTTTTTGTAGAAGTTGACTGAGTTTTTTTGATTGATTATTGAGAAAACTGTGTAAGTAACTGGCATTTAAAACATACTTTGTCCTAAATTTCTCTGTTTATTTTCCTTTCTCTGAGGAGTTGACTCAGAGTTGCCAGAAGAAATTTGTAAACAGATAATAAACAATAATTTTCTGGACCAAATAGTCTTAAGTTTGGTTTATGATAAGTCATCTTATTAGGTACATTGAAGTGACATGATGAAGATGAATCTATAGCAAAATCCTGTCTAAAGTGTGAATATTGCCATCTAACATGATCAGAAATTGCAGTTTGACACCAGTTTAAAGCTGATCTTATATCTGAGTTCTTCATCATACATAGTCTGAACTGACTTGGAGAAGTGTCTTTATCATCCTCCTGCTGCCAATTTTCTGTATCTTTTTTTTTCAAACTATTTAAGGTATGCTTTATAATAGGAAGAGTCTTGCTGTCTATATATAGGAGTTAATTTCCTCTCACTGAAATGAGATAAAGCAGAACCAGAACTCTTTGTGCCCAGTTATTTTCTGAGAGAAAATAAATAAGTCAAAGACACCATTTTAAGCCATTGCAGCAGATTTCAGATAATTTGGTATTTTACAAATCGTATAATAAATACTTAAAAAAAAAATCAAAAGAAAATTGTATTGGATATGGCTAAGGTGGAGTTAATATTCCCCGTAGCAGTCCTCATAGTTCTGTGATTTGTAGTTGAAAAGCTGTTCATAATGCACCAGTATTTTGGCTAGTGCTGAGCAGTTCTGGCACAGCATCAGCTCTGTCTCTACAACATTTCCCCCTCACCAGGAGGCTAGAGGTGAACAAAATCTTGGGAAGGGGCATAGCCAAGACAGCTGACTCAAGCTGACAAAAGGGGTATTCCATATGACATCTACACTGCAAAAGCCAAGAAAACAAGAAGGAGGCAGGACATTTGTTATTATGGTGTTTGTCTTCCATAGCAACAACTGAAATACTACCAACCATAAATACTGAAACCCTGCCTTCTGGGATGGACATCTCCTGTTTTTGTTTTGCTTTGCTTCCATGTGCAGCTTTTGCTTTATTAAACAGCCTTTATCTTGATTCATGAGCATTTTTTTCATCTTATTTTCTCCCTGCTGTCATCCCTGCCCTCCTTAGCGGGGCAGTGACAGAGAGTATTGGTGAGCACCTGGCATGTCTACCACAAAGAAAGCTAAACCATTGTATTTAGATATCAAAAGTGAATGGTTTTAGAGCAAAGTCACACAGAATATGGCTCATCATACACAGACTGAAAACAAAACAAAAGGAAAAAAACACCAAACCCTGCAGAGTTGCTTTAACTGCTAAGGCTTCAGAAAATACAAAACATAAACTGCTACACTTGGCTTTTCATTTTCATACCAAGGCATTTAGTATTGAACTCTTTTTTAAATATTTCAGGCAAGCCAGAAGAAAATATTGATCAGCTTTAACTGATGACATGCCCATAAAGTCATCAACAAATATTGGTGCCTAATTCTGAAGTACATGTAGATGTCTAAGATAATAGATTATAGTGCAGTGGCAATGATAGATAAGATTTTTTTAATAATGTGCTTACTTAGATGTTAGATGTTTTCTGAGAGATTAAGAAAATAATTTCTTCCTATATCATTTTGGTGCATGTTTAAAAATTTAGACAGCATTAATGAAATATTGTTCCCAACTTATCTGGGGAACTTGAAGGTTCCAACAAGTTTGGTAAATGATTTTTGTTAGAGCTCTATATGTGGATATCTCATAAACTTTATATACCCCTGCTCCTGGAACGCTGAAATATCCTAATTCTGCACAATTATTCCCCCTTTCAGTAAACACAGAAACATTGCGATATTTGATAATACTAAGCCAAAAAAGCAAAACAGCAGCATGCAAACTTCTCTGTCTAAATAGTATTTTCCCAAAATTTGGGTATGAATTTTTTTACCTCTAGTTTATTCTAAAAATCCCATGGTTTCTAATCAAATTTGAAGCCAGTTACAGTGACATTTTTACTCCTGCTACTTACTGTGGTCAGGAAGGTTGAAGAACTGTCATTACAGGAAAAGGAAGTTCTGTATTTCTTAGTATTTTATGCTGAAAAACAAAATACTAATGCTTAGCCCCAATGTATTTTCAGTAAAATTTCAGTGGCTCAAAACTCCCATTTATGTATGGGAAATTTATAAAAAGGTACTTTTGAGCATCCTGAAAAGCAGACTACTAGAAAAAAGTAGGAAACCCACTACCTTTACCAAGGGCCTCCTTAGCAACACATCATAAAAATAATTTGGTCTGACTGACTTAGCAGGGAATTTGCACCAAGTCTCCATGCTTGACAACATTGACGATGGTCCCTTTGGACTCATATTCATTCTTCTGGAAGAATATAGTGTGTTGCATAGGCCAATCACACAGCCACTGCTTCTTGTCCATGTCAGTGATGATCTGACTGACAGTTGGTGACATATTGTGCATTCATGGGGACAGAAAAATGCTCACACAGGAGTTGCTGATAACCTTTCCTATGAGTTTCTTTATTAAAAAAAAAAAAAAAAAAAGGCAAATATAATGGGATTATATTGATTAGACTAATGACAGAGGTGATGAGTTGTAATCTCCTTTAAGAGGTCATTCAGAGGAATAGTCTACTGCTTAGTTAAAATTATTCAGCAATCTGGAATTAGCAAGAGCCTTTTCCCTTTCTCTCTCCCTCTCTTTTTTTTTTTTTATTATTTTTTTTATTACAGGATATACACACACCTGTGTGATGGAACTGATGAGTGATGATGATGACAGTAATGATAACGGCTGCTTGATTTTTTTTCTTATGCTGTTATTCAGTAGGTCTAGGTGCTGAAGGCATACAGTCTGCACTAAGACTTTGCTAGGAATTTCTGAGATGAACAATTCCTTTTTTCCACCTGGAAATAACTTTCATCTTCATTTCTGATCTTGGCTCCATCTTGTAGACAACTTTAAATAAAAAAGGAAACTTCATTGCTGGTTTTATTTTTGAAACAAAACTTTAAAATTATTGACATTTGAGAAAGGAAACACTCTTCTATATGCTGTACATTCCACATCATTACTGATCAATCAAATGAATTCTAACAAGAGAGTAATTATGTTCCACATAATACAACAGTACCTACAAGACAGTTTTCATAATGGGGCCATATAAAATTAAGCAGGTCCTCAGAAAATATGCAAAAAATTACGTTTTAAATATTGCTTTAGTTACTGACAGTCTGTGCTGCACAACACTGATTATTTTGAATTTTAGATTCTCAGGGTTAGGACCAAAGATCTAGCTCTTGTCTCTCATAAACCCTATTTATGAACACAGAAGGCTGCAGAGGTACTGATTTTTAAAACACACATAAAATTCCACGATCTACCACAACTGCTTCATTGGTCATTGGTCACTGTTATACAGATTCTCTACTTGCACATATGATAATATGGTATTCATTTTCCATTTCAGTGTTTAACCATAGACAATAAAAGTTAGAAAATATAAAAGCACTGGGTATATACTAAGTAATCATGTATCATGAAGTATCATAGGTTAAAACATATGTTGAGTTGACCTTGAAATGAAGAACAGCAGAGAAGGGATGGGTCATTCTCTTTTCACACAAAAAGGGAAATGAATTCAGGTCATTCCTACTTTCTTAGCCACTAGCTGTTATCCTGGAGGTGTTGTGCTTAGACATTTTAGCAACAATACTTAGTGATTATTACTGGACAATCCAGACACCCACATTACCATTGGCCTCACAGGAATTTTTCCACATGTCATCTCAGCTGGAGGTTAAAGAGCTGTAAGAGAAGTCATGGAGGAAAGCTAATTAGAAAAGGGAAAGGAGAATGGAATTGAGTATAAAAATAACAATAAAAAAAATCTATTATTTTCAAAGTTGTAATGTCCTTGTGTGTATTTCTAGCTCCTTTCCTCTGATGTCCTATGACAGTCTCACATTTTGAGATATTGCATATTCAATCAGACAGCAAGCTTGGAGGAGTATTATGCCTTTATTTTCTTTCTTTTTTTTTTTTTTTTTAAAGAATGAAATTCTGTAGCATAACTTCTTCATGAAGGTCATTATTGTAAGTTAAAAAATTGGAGGCATATAGTATATGCATGTATTAAGGATGCCCACATGTCATAAAACAGGATTCAAATATTAGTAGAATCTGTCCTGTTTGGATATGGTGGATAGGGTGTTATCTGAAAGTTTGTGTCATCATGGAAGGTCTTTCACGTATATTTTATCCCTGATAATTAGATTATGAGGAAAAAAAACCCCTCCACACGTGGTTGTTTGTTTTATTTGTTGTTTTGTTTGGTTTTGTTTATTTGTTTTGTTTGTTTTCTAATTTGTGGGCAAAAAGAGGGGTGTCAGTATAAATTTTAGCAGTTTTCCAGTACCTTCTGGTAGATTCCTTTACCACAGAGGTCTAGATGGAAGTCTACAGCCCTTTCAACATAGCATGTTTTTTTTTATGCATACATAGTTGGTTTCTCTTGGATGCAATTATCTTAAATACCTGCAGTTCAGGAAATCACAGATGAACTAATCATCCATGTCTGTCTATATTCAAGGGAAAAAAAATGCACTCTTAAGACACAATTCATTTGACTTGTTCTACATATTTTAGATGGGGTTATTTTTTTCCATGACAATCAATGCTTATTTCCATTCATTAGTTTATCTGGATCACAGTGTTTTGAGGAACTTTGAGGAACTGAATTGAAAATTTCTGTTCTGAAGATATCTATATTTGATCAAATATGCCCAGTCACTGAAGACTAAATAAGGGGGAAAAGAAGTGAACAAAAAACTGCACAAACTTTCCCATCCTTTTTAGATAGGAAGACCTTCACAAACTCACATCCTCCACCTTCGCTATGCTTTTAAAGTATTTGCTTTTGTCTATACACTGTTCAAATTGGAAGTAATTTCTAAAGTTCTGTGTAGTTCAAAACCTGTCATTTATGGAAGGGGCTTTGTACAACTGTTAAGACACTGCTGTGATGCACTGAACATTATCTATGTTGGCTGAGCAAAATGCTGAATTCTCATCGCCTTTAGAATTTGCTCCTCTACTAGCTGTTGGAGAAATCTACCTGTCTTCAGTGTAAGAAAATTATATAATTGATTATTTGATTAATATTTTTTCTTGGTTAACTAGACTTTGTTCAAATAACTGCTACTGAGTTTTTTAATGATGTCTTTAAATGACATATCTAACAGGAATACCTGTCTTGTTTATTCTTGCTAGTGAGAGTGATATATGCAGTTTATGCATGTTTAACTTGTAAAGAAAACTGTTTAGCTGCTGTGGAGATCTATAATAGAAAACATTATTTTATTCACTTTTATATTTTTTTTTTTTAATTCTCTTATTCATTTGCTGTCTGCTGTGATAAAACTCAAGGTAGTAGGTGCTTAATAAAATGACTGACAGGCAATATAATGCAAGTTGCTAGTAGCTGCACTAGTTCTGTAGCACACACTTCAGATCAGCCTAAGCCCCATATCTGTGAAGAATGACAATAAAAGAAGGATACAAATGAGATATTTAAAAGGCCAGTTCACTGCGACTGAATGGACATCCTGCTGTACATTTTTTATTTTCATTTCACAGAATCACAGAATGTGCTCAGTTGGAAGGGACCCACAAGGATCATCAAGTCCAAATCCTGACCCTGCACAGGGCCATCTCTGAGTCACACTGTGTGCCTGAGAGTATCATCCAAATGCCTCTTGAACTCTGTCAGGCTTGGTGCTGTGACCACTTCCCTGGGGAGCCTGTTCCAGTGCCCACCCAGTCTCTGGGTCAAGAACCTTTTTCTAATATCCAGCCTAAACTTATCCTGACACAACTTCAGGACATTCCCTCAGGTCCTGTCACTGGTCACCACAGAGAAGAGATCAGTGCCTGCCCCTCCTCTTCCCCTCATGAGGAAGTTACAGACTGCAATGAGGTCTCCCCTCAGTGTCCTCTTCTCCAGGCTGAAGAGACCAAGTGACCTCAGCCACTCCTCACACAGCTTCCCCTCAAGGCCCTTCATCAGCTTTGTTGCCCTCCTTTGGACACTTTCTAAGAGCATAATACCTTTCTTTCATTGTAGTCCCCAAAACTGCACGCAATATTCCAAGTGCAGTGCAGAGCAGGATAATCCCCTCCCTCAACTGGCTGGCGATCTTTTCCCAAAAGATCTTTTTCAGTTTCTGTATAACATATATTCTGTTACCCATAAGTTTGAATACCCAACGCTAATATATTAAGATATTATTAAATTCCTAAAGCTTAAATTGTGATAATGTTTGCCTCCTTTTCTCAGCTGGCTGTTGAGTTGCATTTGAATGAGATATTTGTATTCTATGATTTCAAATTAACATGTAAGTCCTTCTCTGGTGCAACTATATATCAATGTAAAATTTTTAAAAGCCAGAAAAGCCATTCAGAACATGAAAACCCCTTTTATGTTTACTGAATTTTTTCCCCAATTGAAGATAGAATTATAAGATTTACAGGATAATTCAGACAGGGAAGTGGCATGTTTCTTAAGACAAAACAAAATTCCATGTAGGTGTCTTCATGTGTATAGATAATTTGATGAAAATGCCTTTCCCTACAGACTGATAGGCTGCTTGATTATAAACTATCAGGCTCTGAAAAGATTGTTATCCCACAAAACCCTGTGACAACCATCACAGGTTTGTGAAAAGCCTGTATTGGGATTCAAATATTATTTCTACAAATGAGCTCCAACAACTTTATTCTGGCAGAAGACTGTACTGAACTAAAGGAACAGCTATCATATAAATACAAGACGACTCTTGTATCTTAGCTAAAACTGAAGGTAAAAAAAGGATCTTTTGTGTTGACAAAGTAGTGGTACCTGAGTGATGAGAAAAGAATAGGTCTAACAGTTTTTTTATTTTTATTCCCATCTAGGCCATTGCTCCATTTTTCCAAGGCTGACCTTCCTATGAACCAATCAGATGAAGTAAGTGGAAGAGGGAAAATGGTAGCTTCCTTCATATGCCTTTGGACAACTTCCTTCAAACAGTTCACATTTCAATTCTCTATTAAAAAAAACAAACAAACAAACAAACAAACAAAACAATCAAAAAAGATGCAGCAGGGTAAGTTTTCACTATGTAATCTCAAAAAAAAAAAAAGTAACTGAGATCACACACTGGATAGGGGAATTATCAAACTGTACATTTTCTTGCATATGTATATAATTTTCAAAAGTAGACAATTTAATAGCACATCTGTAATCTATACCTGTATATTTAGACAGAGAAAATTGGGCATTATTTTTTATCTTAAGAGAAAAATATTTCTAAAGCTGACTTTTCTAGTGATGTGAAATTTTGAAATCTATTAAAAAAGCCACTTTATGAAATAAGTGATTCTATTTAGTCTCCATAACCTTTTTCCAGACAGCCTGTGATGAATTTCTCAGTGTGGTAAATACTCAGATACAATTGTAATGTCCAGAGTAAGTGATACCATCATGTAACTCATACCAATCAAATATTATTTAAAGTATAATAAATCAGAACAAAATTACATGTCAGGTATTCAAAGGTTATGAGCACCAGAATGGCAGTACAAAGTCATTGACAAAAAGAGAAAATCACTACTGCAATCATGCTGCAATTTATCCAGTTCTAGACTTCTTTATATGAAAAGTGGATTGTAACAGTTTAATGAAATAGTGTTAATAATTGTAAGCTAGTATTTTTGTCTTCAGATTTGACTTTGCTAGGCTGTTGTTGAGAGGGCAAAGGAACAATATTAACAAGTGAGTAGCAGCCACCTTATGTTACTCTATCAGAAAACATCTGTCATGGAGTCTAAATCTACATCATTTAGTCAGAATAAAATCATCAGTGTGCAAAGTATAGTAAAAATGACTCAATTATTTTCTTTCCTTGTGACATTTTCAGGGTTATTAATAGCATTTAAACATAGGAAACCGACGTGGATTTCCAGTCAAAATCAGTAAACTTCTCTGTGGTTTCTGATCTAGATCATGCTCCAGAAGAGTTTCTCCCTTCTCTCAACCTTTGCTTTCCCCGTTTCTTTTTCCTTTTTTTTGTTTTTATTTTTTTCCCTCTGTCTCTCTTCCACTCTCTCCCTGAGCAGTATAAAGCACCAAGGGAACTTTTAAGTTACTCTTACAGTAGGGTATTGTTACTATGCCAATTTTCAAGCAAAATTATAAAATTTATGTCTACATTATTAGCATTAGTTAGAGTAAAATACTGCACAAGACACAAATGTATTCTTCATACAAATGAAAAGGACAAGTACCTCTGATTACCATGACATAATTGGAGCACGTTTAGCTCTGTCTAGAGCAGAAAGTATCTTTTTGATGAACTGTGACTCTGTTTGGTTATGTGGAGAGTTGAACTAAAACCAAACAAAATGCTGATGGTTCATTTTTATCCTAAGTCCCTGAAGTTTAGGATAGGGAAAAATTCATTACTCTAAGATATTCTAATTTGTACCTTACTCTCAAGTGTGTATACTTAATATCCATGAAGAAGAACCTGTAAAACTTCATCAGAAGTCTAGAGACCTATTATGTGGGAAATCACAAAATGATTTTTGAAGTCATAAAAGCTCTTAAATGTACTCTAAATTTATTGCAAATACTTTCTGGTTGATCTTGCAGCCTTTTGGCAGGTAGAAATTCTCCTTGATGCCAATGGGAATTTTGCCATTATCTGAATTTCAAAGTTGAAATCTATTGCAAACACTCTAATGGCCTAAAACATTACATTTTAATTTCTCCATGAGAACTATATTCCTTATGGACTAATAAGAGCATATAAATTTGCTTTAGACTTGCAGGTCTGAGAAAAACGATGCAGATATAAGACTGTATATAAGCCTTACTTGGTTTTATAAGTAAGCAACTAGGTGCAATTGTGTTATGCCTTGCTGATTCGTTGTCTGCCATGTGCCTGCCTACCTGTCTGCCAGTATGTGGATGCATTTGATTCTGTGGGAACAATGGCTCTATACATAATGGATTGGGAATGTGGAATATCATGAACTTAATTTAGATAATTTGACTAGTCAATACAGTGACCATTTTTCTTTGCATTAGGATAATTCAATTCCTAGGAAGTCTCTAGGCAGCCCTGTGTGATGCACAAAAGGCTGTCACAAGCACTTTTCTCTCCTATGAAGACATGCTGTTCAGCCTGGGAAAGAGAAGGCTTTGGGGACACTTTTTAGCAATCCCTAAAGGGGCCTATGAGAAGATTGGAGAGGGACTTCTCACAAGAGCATGTAGTGATAGGACAAGGGGAATGGCCTTAAGCTAAAGGAAAGTAAGTTTATGTTGGATATTAGGAGGAAATGCTTTACTGTAAGGGTGGTGAGGCAACCGGCACAGGTTGCACAGAGAGGCTGTGACCTCCAGATTCCTGGAGGTGCTCAAGACCAGGCTGGATGGGACTTTGAGCAACGTAGTCTAGTGGAAGGTGTCCCTGCTCATGGTGGGAGGGTTAAAACTAGATGAGCTTTAAGATTTCTTCCAACCCAAACCATTCTATGACTTTTGTTTCACACAAAAACTTACAAAAAAAAAAAAAAATTGTTCTAAGCAGTTTTTTCAGACCCATGAAGCTCAGGAAAACAACCACACTTGCATTTGTATCTTAATGTGTCTCTCTCTGCTATGCTGCTCAGTAAAAATGATTTGTTTCCATGCCCTATCTGAATTCCTATGTATAAAATTAATGTGTCTCTCTTATTTAGCTATTAACTGTACATATATTTATTGAGTTAAAACAAACAAACAAGCAAATAAAAAATATTGGAATCTAAATATTTATGACTAAGCCCAAACAAAGACTTTAAGTGTACAAGAAGCTACAAACTCCACAGTCTTAGTTGAAATCTTATTATTTAGTAAGTCTAGATATATTAAAAATTGTTTTATTATTCAGTCTTAGGAAAGATATGCTTGTTAAGTGACATCAAACTGGGTAAAAAGCTTGTCAATGCACTGTATAATAGCAAACATTTGAAGAACTTATGATAACCAATCCTATTGCATAGCAATTTCTCCTCATTTCCTAGTCACTTCAAATACTATCACACAAAATACTTCTCCACAAAACCTCATTTCCCAGTGCCATGTAGGTGCTGTGAAATGAGCCACTTCCACTCAAAAATAACAGTAGATGGTTGTCAGAAGGCAGTTAGATCACCTGCCAATTCCGTACAAGCTTTAATAAAGTGGCAACTGCAATCTACTCTTTACAGAATGCAGAGATGTAACTTTCTGAATTTTGTTCTGGTCAGTCTTATAACTCATCAAGGATGAGTGGAGCAGAACAGTTCTTGTAAAGTAAATTTCAAAAGAAAACCAAGTATATTAGAAACTAGTCTGGTGTCCCAAAAAGTGTTTCTTCCTAGACCAGCTCCAAAGAAATATTCTAATGTCATTCTCATGTAACTTTGGGGGTTTTTTTTCCTTCTGAGTAATATGCAGGGGGGGAAAAAATACAAAATTAAAAACTATTGTACTCATTGTAGAATATTAAGGATATCTATCATAATGCATTCTGAATGTATCAGCACCCTGGCCAAATGCTATTGTTTGGTGATTATACATTATCAATAATATTATAATTTTATTATATGGAATCAATTTTTACTTGCATTTACAAAGAAAAAAATTGTGTTATTTTTTCCTGTATTTTCTGCTGATAACACCATGGTTGTGGGTTTTTTCTCTGTATGGGCCTGTTGGAGGAGAGAAGAGAGATTAGCTGTGGAAGGCAGCACAGATCTGTGACTGCCTGAGCTCTGAGAACTGTTTGCTGTGTTTGTATGGACTCTTGCTATGTTAAGGACTGTTTGCAGTTTGAAATCTGTAGAAAGTCTGAGGATTTTACCATTCTATATGTTTTCCCTTTGTTTCACTGTGTGTTCCTGCTGGAAACTTCTATGTAACCCATCCCTGATTGGTCCCTGCCTGCAG
>VXBX01008313.1:17557-30776 GCA_013400415.1 Scytalopus superciliaris
GTAACCCATCCCTGATTGGTCCCTGCCTGCAGCAGGGTACCATTCCCTTATATGGTATATACCTGCCTCTCTGTTCCCAGTTTTGAAGAATCTTGCCTTGTATGGCTGGGGCTGGCCCAGACCTTTCTCCAAAACCTTCCCAGGGTGCTCCTGGGGGGTCAGGACCCAGCCCCCCGACCCTATTTAAGTTGTACCAGTTTGAATAAAGCTCTCTCTCTTTGTGCTCGCCCCGGGTGGCATGCACCTCGCTCCCAGGTGTGTGTCCCTTTCTTTCTACCCTCCCCCACCTTCCCCTCAGGACCACATGGGCCACTAAAAAAGACTGTAGTGTGCTGACCCACTGTGACTGAACACGAGTCACCCAACATAGCTGCTGTCTCACCTCACTCTCCTTTGCAACTGGACAGTGGAGAGAAAACGTAATGAAGAGTTCATGAATTGAGAAAAAGACTGGAAGTGATCACTCACCGATCACCATCATGGACAAAATAAAGTGTGAATATTAATTAATGTTTTTAGTAACAGAATAAGAACAAGATAGTTAAAAGTTAAACAAGTCTTAAAAACATTCTCCCCACCCCTCCCTCCTTCCNGCAGGGGGGGAAAAAATACAAAATTAAAAACTATTGTACTCATTGTAGAATATTAAGGATATCTATCATAATGCATTCTGAATGTATCAGCACCCTGGCCAAATGCTATTGTTTGGTGATTATACATTATCAATAATATTATAATTTTATTATATGGAATCAATTTTTACTTGCATTTACAAAGAAAAAAATTGTGTTATTTTTTCCTGTATTTTCTGCTGATAACACCATGGTTGTGGGTTTTTTCTCTGTATGGGCCTGTTGGAGGAGAGAAGAGAGATTAGCTGTGGAAGGCAGCACAGATCTGTGACTGCCTGAGCTCTGAGAACTGTTTGCTGTGTTTGTATGGACTCTTGCTATGTTAAGGACTGTTTGCAGTTTGAAATCTGTAGAAAGTCTGAGGATTTTACCATTCTATATGTTTTCCCTTTGTTTCACTGTGTGTTCCTGCTGGAAACTTCTATGTAACCCATCCCTGATTGGTCCCTGCCTGCAGNGAGAGAGGAGTCCTTCCTCTCCTCCACCTGGCACTCCTCTCTTCATGGGGCAGCAGGTTGCTTCTAGGATCCTGCTCCAGCATGAGCCTCCCATGGGCTCACTGTCTCTTCCTGGGTATCCACCTGCTCTGGTATGGGTCTCCACCATGGGCTGCAGGAGAATCTCAGCACCATTGTGGTCCCCCATGAGCCCACGGAAGGGGGAAGCCTGACTCACCGTGGTCTGCACCATGGACTGCAGGAGAACCTCAGCTCTGGTGNGGGCCACTAAAAAAGACTGTAGTGTGCTGACCCACTGTGACTGAACACGAGTCACCCAACAAAGCTGCTGTCTCACCTCACTCTCCTTTGCAACTGGACAGTGGAGAGAAAACGTAATGAAGAGTTCATGAATTGAGAAAAAGACTGGAAGTGATCACTCACCGATCACCATCATGGACAAAATAAAGTGTGAATATTAATTAATGTTTTTAGTAACAGAATAAGAACAAGATAGTTAAAAGTTAAACAAGTCTTAAAAACATTCTCCCCACCCCTCCCTCCTTCCCAAGTTCTATCTCCTCACCCCCAATGAAGCAGAGAGATGGGAAATGGGGGTTGCAGTCAGTTCATCACAGGTTGTTTCTTACACTGCTCAGAGAGAGGAGTCCTTCCTCTCCTCCACCTGGCACTCCTCTCTTCATGGGGCAGCAGGTTGCTTCTAGGATCCTGCTCCAGCATGAGCCTCCCATGGGCTCACTGTCTCTTCCTGGGTATCCACCTGCTCTGGTATGGGTCTCCACCATGGGCTGCAGGAGAATCTCAGCACCATTGTGGTCCCCCATGAGCCCACGGAAGGGGGAAGCCTGACTCACCGTGGTCTGCACCATGGACTGCAGGAGAACCTCAGCTCTGGTGCCTAAAGCATCTTCTCCCCCTACTTCTTCGCTGGCCTTGGTGTCTGCAGAATTGTTCACATGTTGTCACTCTGCTCTCCTCTGGCTGCAGTCTTCATCTGCCCAATAGATTTTTTCGTTGTTTTGTTTTTGTTTCTTCCTTCCTAAATATGTTCTCACAGAGGGGTTACTATCATTCCCGATTGGCTGGGCAATGGCCAGTGGTGAATCCATCCTGGAGCCTACTGGATGTGGAGGAAGCTTCTGGCAGCTTCTCACAGAAGCCACCCCTGTATTCCCCCTACTACCAAAACCTGTTGGAGAACATGCCACACAAACCTAATGCACACATTCAATCACTGCATAATTTAAAAGTTGATAAATTTTATCCTGTCTCTGTTGCAGATGAAAATGCATGGCATATACATATATTAAATTACAGAATCACAGAATATGTTGAGTTGGAAGAGACCCATAAGGATCATCAAGTCCAACTCCTAACCCTGCACAAGACCATCCCCAAGAGTCACACCATGTGCCCGAGAGTATCTTCCAAACATCTCCTGAACTCTGTCAGGCTTGGTGCTGTGACCACTTCTCTGGGAAGCCTGTTCCACCACCCAAACACCTTTTGGGTGAAGAACTTTTTTTCTAATATCCAAACTAAACTTTCCCTGACACAACTTCAGGTCATTCATGTCACTGGTCACCACAGAGAAGACACCAGTGTCTGGCCCTCCTCCTCACCTCACAAGGAAGTTGTAACTGCAATGAGGTCTCCCCTCAGTCTCCTCTTCTCCAAACTGAACAGACAAAGTGACCTCAGCTGCTCCTCATATGGTTTCCCCTCAAGGCTCATCACAGTCTTTGTTCACCTCCTTTGGATGATCTCCAAGAGCTTAATATCTTTGTTATATTGCCCAAAACTGCACACACTGTTCAAGGCGAGGCTGCATTAGTGCAGAGCAGAGTGGGACAATCCCCTCCCTTGACTGGCTGGTGATGCTGTGCCTGATGCCCCCCAGGACACGATTGGCCCTCCTGGCTGCCAGGGCACTGCTGACTCAGATTCAGCTTGTTCTCAACCAGGACTGCCAAGTCCCTTTCCATGGCACTGCTTTCCAACATCTCATTATCCAGTCTGCATGTATATCCAGGGTTGCCCTATCCCAGGTGCAGAATTTGATACTGTCCCCTCTTGAACTTCTTATGCTTGGTGATTGCCCAGTCCTTTACTTTGTCAAGGTCTCTCTGCAGGGCCTCCCTGCCTTTGATGGAGTCAACAGCTCCTCCCAGTTTTGTGTCATCTGCAAACTTGCTTAGTACCATATACAAATTTAGTAAGGTATTCTGACAGAGTCTGTGAAAAAATTACATTGATTTTGTCTGTGATCTCAAATATGCTCTTGAAGTCAGTGAGTAGTGAAACGATAGCACAAGATATTTAAATCTCCAGAGTTCCTTTAATTGATTGCTTCTTTCATCCAACATTCTTTGTGGTTCAACATAAGGGATGCTGAAAGCAAAACATTGACCACAATCTTTTCACATGAATTTCATACTGAAACTGAATAAGAGATTGTCAGTTTCTTGAAATAAATCAATTCTCAAAGGCAACTGTTTGCTGTAGAGGAGGCAGAAGGCAATCTGACATCAGGAGTAGTGTTGTCCAGCAAAGTGGGCTTGTGCATTGTGTGGTGGTTTGAGTGAAGTGCCCTTCAGAACCATCAAAGGTCAGTTCTACTGCATTACTTGGAATTTTCCAATAAGATGCAATACCTGTAAGATTACTCTAGCATAATCAAAACATGGCATCAAATATATTTTAGGAATTACAGTTTGTTTATCAAGTTCAGAAAAAGGAGTTTGCTCAGCTCTGTCCAGGAGAACACCAAAGTACTTCCCACTGCTCTATTAGTGTTTCAGATCTACTGTCCCTTCCTGACACCCTATGGAAAAAACTCTCCCATGTGAATATTAAGCTGTGAAGTCCTCAGATTCTCTGACTTATGGTAATGCTTTTGGAACTGTTTACTATGCAGTCCTGAGCTCAGATCCCAGAACTCTGCAATGAATTCAATTTTTTTCTAAGCTATATTTATATATTTATCTCTCTTCTAGCAAACAGTCTTTGCTACAGCCTTTGCAAATATTTCTGGAGTTCTAGAAGGAATATCTTTATTGATTTTACTTTTTTTTAATGATTATTCACAAGAAACATAACAATGAAACACAGGAACTTAAACTAGCCTACTTCAGCAGAAATTCAATTCCCAGCTATAGAAAAAATGTTTTATCCATAAACACCACAAGAGATAAGGCTGAAGTTAACAGTTGTTTTACTTTTTCATATGTATTCATCTCCTATTTGTTTAAATTATGTCACTGTAGTGCTTGATCTTTTAACTTTCAATAAGCTTCTGTATATACACATGGACTCACAAGCATCTTTCTTTAAAATCTGTCTCTAAATGTACGTATGTATTGAAGTCTGCATGTACTTATACATGGTTATACATATCATTAAATCAATTTCATTTATATTCGTGTGTTTATACACTCACATATATACAAATGTGTATATATATCTTTACATCTTGTTGAAAGCTGGAAACATGTCTTTGGTAAAGCAATGCATAAGATACTGATTTTCCTCAGATCTAATTTCTTGAAATCTACATTCAAAACTAGAAAGTCTGTCAAATCACCTTGAAAAATACACATTTTGACAGAAGAAATTTTCTTTTGTCTAAGACAAAGCTTAACATTCCCCTTGTTGTACTCCATGAGGATCCTCTCAGACTGTTTTTCCAGCCTGTTGAGATCCTTCTGGGTGACAGCATGGCCCTCTGCCATATCAACCACTCCGCTGAGCATTGTTTCCTCAGCAAACTTGCTAAGGTGCACTAAGACCCCATCATCTATAGCATTAATAGAGGTGTTAAGCAGCATCAGACTCAATACTGATCCTGCACCATTAGTCAGTAGTCTCCAACTAAACTTTGTACCACTGAACACTGCCTGCTGGACCAGTTGCTCAGCCTGTCTTCAACCTACCTAATGGTCTTCTCATCCAACCCATACATCAACAGTCTCTCTATTAAGAACTTGCACGGGACAGTGTCAATGATTTTACTAATGTCAAGGAAGACAATATACACTTCTTTCCCCTCCACTACCAAATCTCAATCAACATGATTCTTCAGTGCCCACAATCTGGATAATTCACCACTTTTACTCATTTGTCAAAATAAGATTAGAATTTTTAAATTTAAAAATAGTTCTTTCAAAATCCAGTAGCTAGGCTTTCATATCTCGTATACTTCTCTGATCCCATGTGTGTCAAGAATAATCTCTTTTTTTTCTCTATTTTTCTCTTGAGCCTGTAAGTTGTTTGTATTGATTTGGTGGGTTTCGTTTGGATTTTTGTTTGGTTTTGTCTTCTTTTGTTGTGTTTTTCTTGGGTTGGGAAAGGAGACTGGAGGCTGCTTGCCTTTTTGTGGCTATAAGAAAATTCTACACATATATACAAAGCTTAAAGGAAAACTAAAGAAAAGCTATTACTCTTGCATTATTTACACAAATACATACATGCATGACAGTAACTCTTCTTCACAGTCCAGATATTGTCAGATATTTCACATGATCTTTATTCCATTGGTCAAGAGTTTCAGAGCCTCACTCGAATGTAATGTCTTGGGAGGTCAGAATCATGCAGGGAAAGGCAATTTTTCTACCAGTTAGTGCCAATCCTGTAGAGAGTCTTAATACTAAAGGAGAATCCTTGATTTGGTCTCTGAATTTCATGAAGAGATAATGGACCACTGGGGTGATGTGCTCATCATGACCTCTACTGCTAAGCAGATGAGCTAACACGGCCTATAATACCTGGAGGTTTTTTAGGTTGCACTGTGCCTGATTCAGGGCACCAGCTTGAAGCTGTATTTCCACATCTCGGTGTAAGCATCCTACTGCATTATTTTATTTTTATTTTTTAAGGAATCTTTAAAGATTCTGTTGATAACTAAGTTTTCAAAAGTTTTACATGACAAATGGAAATGGGAAAGCTGGTATTAAAGCTCTGCATTTAGATTAACCAGAAAATCAAAACAATTTATAAAACATGGCAAATGAATTGCAGCCCATTACTCTGTGTTGATGATAGAGATAGCCAGGCAAAAATGTTTATGTTGAAATATATTGATATTGTGGACATATGGAATATAATATCAAACAGAAATATATGCCTTGGACCTCAATATGTCTCTAAATATATTCGCTATATGAAAAATGGATGCTTACAAAGCAAACAAGGGAAACTACAAGGTCAGAACTGAATAAGGCATTTTGGGATGTAAACTTGTTCTTCCTGACTGTCTTAAGAAAAAAACTGCTCAGTTTGAAAAGTTTAACCAAAATCAGTAGCGAAATAGTTTATAATTTTATTAAGGTCACATAGTTAATTAGCAATCAGTGAGTGTTCAGGATCAGTATCAGTAATGCAACCAACAAACCTCTAGAGGCTTTCAAAAAGTTAATAAGCATGTACGCATTTCTAAATACTCTTTTTTAACCAAAATCCTCTAAAATTTTATCCTCCACCTGCAGTTCCTCTGATTCCAGTCTGAAGGTCACTAGTACCTTTCTCCAGCAGTGCAGATTCACCACATACTCATTTTCTTTGGAGAATGTGAGCCCTCCAGCTCTATGTGAGGAAGCCCCCCAGGAGGTCCCTGCACCCAGCAGTGGGGGAGCCTGGGTGCTGCTCTCATGGCTGACACCCAAATGCCAAGTGCAAGCTGCTCCTGGTGCCCTGTGGGGCAAATGTCCTGCCTGAGGTTGAGGTTCTGCAGAGCCAAACAGCAGACCCAAGCCCACTATTGAATGTTGCTGCTTCTATGTCTTTCCCATCTGCAATGAATTTTCATGGTGGTGGTTTTAGTTTGGATTTTTTTAATTTAAAATTTTAACATAATTGTTTTAAAATCTTCGCCTTCTTTGTTTCAGAAGTATCTGAAAATTCATGGGTAGTGTTTAGTTCGGCTGGCCACTGTCTTCCTAACATGGACAGTTGGGGGCGGTAGTCATCTTCCTCCTTAGTGGTAATTTTTTGGACAAACACCACCAAACACCAGTTTTGTCTATTCAGTCCACACACACACACTGTGTGCACTCATATTCTTATCTTAACAGGTGGTGTTATCTAGGCTATTGGCCAAGGTTGGATGCGCACCCCCACACTGATTTCATGCACTAGTCATTGCAGCCATAGTTTCTGCAAGAAAGCTAGCATCTGCTGTATACTTGAAACTGAATAGGATTTGCCTAAAACTTGGTCCATGGGCACCAGAATGTCTTTAATATGGGTTACTGGATTAGATCCAGTAAGAATGAACATTCAAGTATCATTAATTTCTCTATTTTAGGAGCTGGGTATGTATGATCTTCAGCTCGATTTCTGGCCATGTGAAGATATATAGGACTCAGTTTTCCTCATTTACATAACCTCCAGGGTTGGTGACATTTGAGGCGAGATTTAATTTTTAATCATAATATTGTCATTAGGAAGTTAGGCTTAGACTAAGACATGTATTTATGACCCTAATTCCCAATTAAGTCTTCTCCACCTGCTTTCATTTATTTGGCTTTAAAATTAGTAGATATCTATTTATAGTGGTGACTCTTCCTCTAAAGGACAACTTCAATACCCAGGACAAGACACTACTGAGGGAGTGTCATTTGGGATGGATACCTCTACCAATCTGACAAAGACTGATTCACCCACATAACAGTTAGCTGTCCAAGTCATCAAGGATGCTTAGCTCTTATTAATCAACTCTTTCTAGATGCAAACTGAACCTGAACCAGCACCACTTGTGGTTACAGTGAGGACATGAATTTTCAATGTGAAAATAATAATGTATAAGAATGTAAAATTTATTATCTGGAAATCCTTTCTAGAAAGAAAGAAATATTAAAATTCAACTCTTTCAAGAGATAAATATCCCATTTTAATGATTTCTACTGGAATAATTAAAGGTGGTAATAATGTACTTGATCTTTTTGAGCACACATATTTAAGAACTCATTCTAGAACAAAGTAGGGCATGAATTTAAAGATGAAGCAAAGCAGTTGTTGCATCTAGGCTGGGCAAGAAGGCAGGTGGGACAACATATCTAGGAAAGCTGGCCTTTTGATCTTTTAAACTAAGTCACCTACTCAAATACACTGCATTCCCTTAATTACTGAAAGACTGTGGAAGAAAATTAAATGCTGGCGTAACCTCAAACCCTCATTCTAACATACAGCTGTGATGTGGACAGGACAGGTACCAAAACTAGAGAGACAAGGATTGTTCCCATATAGACCAGTTTAGAAGTGGACCTTCAAAGTGAATTGTGTAGATGAATTACAATGAACTTTTCTACTGGAGGAAGGGAGAGTTTAGATGATTCCTATGAGTGTCTGTGGCCTAAACACTGCAGTACACAAAACTTCTGAATAGGACTAACAGACGTGGCCGAGTATGTGTACAAGACCTGGAGCAATGGCTAGAGGACAAGTCAGATACGTAAAGAAATTTTTCCATAAGTGTCTAAATCACTACATTATTTGGGGAATGGTTCTTCCAATTCCTCAATAATTATTCCAAAATTCTTTGTAGAAAATCCCTAAACTAAAATTTATTTGTGCTCCAGTAACTGAAAAATTGACAAAGCATCACTATGATAAAGAGATTTTTTACAAAATTGCTGTTCTGTTTCCTCCAGGAATTATGAAAATAGCTTAGAAAGAGTATTTGCAAGCATCTGAAATTCAAGCAGATACTGGCAATTACGTGGCGAACTCATGGGGCTGTACTAGCATTACTAATTATTGCTATTAGAGCTCCTTTAGCTTGATTTCATACCCAACTAATGACCCTCACAGATGCAGAAATTCTTATTTAAGAGTTTCTAGTTGGTTAACTTTATTATGTTTTTTATACAGCATATCAGCTACAGTACCTTAACCTATGCCTACCTGAAATTTATATGACCATTCACAAGTTTGAACTGATCAAAAAAAAATGTTCTGACTGCAAATCATGTTGTATATTTTTCAAAGACTACTGCAATGTTATCTTTTTCTCTTCTCTACTAATCTGAAAAGTAAAGTTATTTCTATTTCTAAATATAAGACTTTTATTAATAAAAACATGACATATATCTTCTACTTTGTACTGCTAAATATTTCTAAATGAAAATACTGTGAGTTAACTTTGAATCATCTGCACTGAACATGGGAGTTTCTATATTTTAGTAAATCAACTATTTTTGAGCATCTTCTCTGTAACTGAGGGCAAATAGCACTGAAGAAACCACATCTACACCTTTAAAATCTAGTACATCTGTCAAATTTGAATTATTGTCTACTATATACAGTTTCTGGTTCACGTTGCACATGACATTCAGAAACTTTTTGTCAGTGTACCAACCAAGGCAAGCCAAGATGAGTAAGATTATTCTTACTTTACAAAAATTTAAGATTACTTTGTATACAGATACACATATACACAGTATAGACGGATATATATAGTATTACAGATTTTTTCAAATCCTGTTGGTGTTTCACCATTCCCCAATTATCCTTAACTTGCTGGTAAAGTAATGCTATCTCAATCCAGCAGTAATGTTTTAACTTTAATAAATTAAAGATGCTTGGATGTGGTAGTTGCACAATTTGATTGTGGCATCATCGTGCTCAAACCAAGAAAGAAATTGGACAAGAAATACTTGTTAACAAGCTCAAACTAAGCCTTTCTGTATCTGTGGCACAGATATTCCACTTCAAGAAGTGTCTCTCTGTTTCTTTTGTAAGAAGGTTATCTCTTGTCTCTTAAGATCCTACTAGCAATCAGAATGACAGCAACTATGACAATAGGGAAAGGGCATGTATCTTCATATTGTATAGATTCCATATGCTTCTTGATGGGGCTATCATGCAGAATTTCTACACTCTTTGTCTTCAGAATCAGTTTCTGAAAGTTAAAAAGATTTTTTTGTTATACTATTAGAATTATTATTTAGAAAAAAAAAATCCTTAAAGATTTAGATTGGCAAGTACTAACATAATTCTATTCTGGTTTTATCCTTTCATTTATGAATTAATGCCTAACCAATCTGTTATTACCATCCAGGAACAAAAAATTCTAAACATATTATTATTAGATCTCCTCAGAAAAACTCATATAGACCTCTTTTCTCTTTGAAAACGTTTCAAACAAAAATAAAACTGCTTTCTAAAATCATGTCAAGTTAAGCAACATATTTTGACAGAAAACATATGGGAAGGGAAGGGAAGGGAAGGGAAGGGAAGGGAAGGGAAGGGAAGGGAAGGGAAGGGAGAGAAAGAGAAAGAAAGAGAAAAAGCCCATTCCTGTTAGACACAACCATTAGTCCCCCTTCAACTAAAATCATTTAGGCTGGAAAAGACCCTTAAGATCCTTGAGTCCAGCTGTTAACCCAGCCCTGCCAAGTNGGATTGGAAACTAAATCTACATCTATCCTGCTTTGTCTCTGCAGGGCAATTTCTGTCCTCCAATCCTTTTTTTCAGTTCAACTTTAAATTTCTTCTTGCATTATCAGTATCTCTGTATAGTCATTTTGTTCCATAGGGATGTTTTGCAATGCTTCATTGCAAGCCTTCTCTTCATTGCAAGCCTTCTCTTCATTGCAAGTCTTCTCCTCATTGCATGTTACAGCCACTAGGAATTTGAAGTTGGACTTCAGCAACCATTTGGATGCCTTTTGAAATGCTTTTGAGCATCTAAGGCATATGTGTGATGCTGGTGTTTATGACATACAGACTAAAAGGAATTAATGATGTCCTGGGTAGGAATTTTGATGATATATGCTGGGTATATGCCATATGACCTAGTATATAGGATATACTAGGTCATGGAAAAGAGCATTAGGTATTTATATGTGAGTAACTGAATAAAGACCTCAGTGAATATAGTTAAAGATCAATTCAGTTTATCCCCTAGCAGTCATGCACCTTTAGAGATGAAATGTGTTTTAATCTGCCCTGACCACAAGGGCTGGAGGTTGGTTTATGCTTCACGGATTCCCTAGGGGATTCCAGACTATCTATGGCCTTCACTATAGAAGGTCTTTTATATATCATGTGTTGTACCTACTTGTATTTAGATCTTTTGGGTTAGATGTTTGTGTATGTGAATCAAGTCTTATATGTCTGAATCAACAGCTCAAGTCATGGAAATCAGTTCATTTGAACAGGAGCCTAAACATGAAGCTTAGATACAAACCTATGTGGCTGGCACAGAGAGCAGGTGAGATAAAATTGTGCTGAAACATTAGCATTTTCTCCAAATCTTCTTCACATTTCTTTCCTCTTGTTGAAAGGCAAATACATTCAACAAAGACAGAACCAAAGCTCAGGAGAAATTGGGTATTGTAACAAAATAATATTCTAGGCAGTAACTGCACTCAGAATTCAGGTTAAAAGTCAAGAAATCAGAAACTATTGGAATAAAGAATAGGTACGTCAAGGGCTGAGAAAGAACTAAAATTAAAGCAAAATATACAAGAAAGGGATCAGAGTTAACGCGACAAGAAGTTTGGGCAGAACTTCAATTAAGTGGCATATTGAACAGCAACATCAGCTGAAGGAACTGCTGCATATGACAAACACTGGGATTAGTCATTGGTCTAGAATTAAAAAAGATCATGTCTTCTTTGTAAATTTGACCTTGTGGAAAAGGACAACATATGAAACAAGTAGAAGGGAATCAATAGGAAAGAGATCTATAAATTACTTGTACAGTTTTGATGATGATGGTAGTCAGGCTTCCTCTTGGTACTTAAATATCTAGGCTTTAAGGTACCCAGTGCTGAAAGGTTATTATTCAATTTAAACATTAATATTTTCCAGTTACAAGAAGGAAAAAAGCACACTCATTCCCACAAAGTGGTCAAGTATACAAAGACATACTTTTCAAATCTCAACTGTGTGTGTTAACTTGGTATTAAAACTCAAAGACACTTCTTAATTTACTGTTTTTCAATTGAGTAATAACTATTTCATTTCAAAAGAAAGATATTTAGACTCTCCATATTTTCTTGGCAAAACAATATCATCATAAAAGAATTCTGAAGAGTATGTATTATGGTTTCATAGTTCTGTGTGACAATGACAGTCAACCAATGTGATTAATTATTGTAAAGCCAAATTATCAATATTAAATTATATTTATTTATTTTTCCTTATATGCTGCATTTAAAAAAGAAATGGTCATTGGACTTACAGCAGATTTATTGCCACAAAGGACATCTACCAATATACCAAAATTCTACCTTGTCTTTAGTAAATTGTGACACACCCCGGTTGGAGAAGGGGTTCAGGAAGAAGCTTGAGAGTTGAAAGATTTTATTGAGTAAGGGAAAAAAAAAAAAACCAGATCTGCTGCACCGGCTTTTATAGGGTCTGGGGAGAAGGTGCTGGAAAAAGGAGGGGAATATGGGAGGAGTATGCTAACAAGGGACGTACAGGGATAAAAAGGGGATGGATTGGCTTAAGGTAGGTGGGGATAACCATATATGTAACTTCCACATAAGGGAGTACTGCAATGCAGCAACAGGGGACCAATAGGAGCAGGGGATTTAACAGGGAAGTGACAAGGAGTACAGAACATGTGGATTTTTTAAATTTGAGGAAGAATACAACCTTTAACAACATATAACTTGTAATATCTCTTAACAACAAATAGGAACTACAACCACAACCCCTCAGATAGGAACAGATTGTTATTTAAAGGTGATGTATGTCTGTTGCTGCAGTTCCTCGAAGCCTTCTTCTTCTGTTTCTTTTTTCCACTATTCATATGCCCTTTCCTCCTGGCTCCTTACAAAACTGTATGCAGCAATAATAAACATGAGTAATAAATAAAGAGGATTTTATCATTGTTGCCTATTCATTTTATTACTGATATGGTTATTACCTACTTACTTATTCACTAATTAATCTTGAAGAAGAACCTTATGAAATAGTATAAAATAGAAAAGTTGTTTTGTTCAAACTGCACAAGTGCCTTTTTACTCTTCTAAAGATGATGCAAAGAAGCCTTATAAAATATATAACATCACAAAGAATGAAACTGTTGTGACCCACCCATGAAAGGATAAGGGTAGAAAGGATATCATCATCATCATGTCTAGTCTTTGCGAATGACGATTTGGGAAGGGCTCTACC
>VXBX01008317.1:10880-24623 GCA_013400415.1 Scytalopus superciliaris
AAAAAAAAAAAAAGAAAAAAAGAAAAAAAAGCCCCAACCTTAAAAGTAAAACCAATCAGTATGGACAATTCACTTCAGAATCTGAAGCAGAATGGGAAATGGGAAACCATTACTTTAAGAACCAAATCTTTGTTATACAATACTAGAAAGTGCCCTAGAGACTGCTGGAAACTATGAGGCCATTCTTACTTATCAGAGCATGGCAATCATTAAGCAGCATGTGAGTAACCTTTCCTCTTGAGGCATATTTTTTTCCTCTGTGGTACAGAAAAATCTTGTTTCCAGTAAGAAATAAATCAGTGTTTACTGAATTATTCTGAATTCCTAAATAGATGGAGTAAGGATCTATTGAGTATCACATCCAAGGACGTGCTTAAGCTTACACTCCATTGTTTTGTTAGTATGGTACAGACCAGTGTAGTAATTATCTGAGGAACAAGCAGTTCATTTCAGGAGACAAGGAATAGTTCCCAGAACAATTTCTTTAAGTTGTCCTCTATCAAACTGAACTGTACATGGTAGCTCTGTCTCAAATTCCATCTAGATGAGCAAATCAGTTTATGTTTTCCTTTCCTATTAAAGTAATGAAATCAAAAATAAGGTTTCTTTTTTGCATTGTATACCAATAACAGCATTTTCATGATACTTCTCATCCTACAGTGAAGTGTAAACACAATAAATTTAACTGTAGTGTGAAGATAATCTAAACAAAAAGGAGAATAATACTCCCTTCCTATAATCAGAAGCTGTAGTGTTGCATGTGGCAGGAATGCAATAACATCCCATACAATATTAAATATATATATTTTAATATAGATCAGAAGTTCATATAGATTAAACTTTTTGATGACATAAAGCATAAACAATTTGAGAAAATAATCATATTACTGAAAGATGTGGTATCAGGAGTGAATTTTCTGCAAAAATATTTTCCATGCTAAAGCATAAAACACTAAAGAAGTGCAGGGGTAATGAATATTCTTTATTCTGTCCTATGAACCTTATGATACAATCCAATGTTCCAATAAAAAGGAATGGATAACTTTAGAATAATAAAACAATGTTTAATACCATAATCTATAAACACTGGGAGCAGAAATCTATAAAAATGTAAAATGTGGCATAGGAAAGGAATAAGGAGAAAGAAGCATGTATGTATCCGGGGGGGGAAAAAATCAACTAATTCATCTATTCTAATCTGCATATTTACATATTTCACAACTCCCAGATAATTTTTTATTTCTTTTTACATGGATGTCCTGGACTCTTCCTGAGCAAACTTTCTCTCTTTCCAACAACAGGGTATCCAGACTGCATTGCATATCTGTAATTTGAAAGACATTTAGAAAATGAAAGTGCAGTCCATTAAGTCAAATATTATTATGCAAATCCTCCTTTTTTTATGAGTTAATCCAAAATAAGTTTTCTTTCTGTTCCTTCAAAGTTACTCTTTTGCTGCTATGACTCTGTATCCCACCTTAACTGTAACCTTTTACGAACATATTTGCCCATGGCATGGCAAAATGTCAAATAGGATTTTCACTTCTTCCATGTCACCAGGTGTTGAGAGGGAACTAATTCAATTTCTACAGACAGTGACTACTCTAGGGTGGGAGCTAACAGTAAATCTGCCCACTACACATCCTTTGAATGTGCCTGGATCTGCTGTTGCATTAGCAGGAGTATGTAGTTAGCTAATTAAAATGCTTATACACTCCATTGGCTGTATTTTACGGGACAAAACCAAAACAAACAAAAAAGTGCATTTCATTACTTTAAGGATTACTCTGAGTGTGAATAAATGGGGAAGAAAACATTGTAAAAGTTATCGACATTTGAAAATTTGATCTATCTAAATATATAGATGACTTTCAGCTTCTTTTTGCAAGCCCAAAGAGCAACACAACACTGACAGCAGTAAAAATGGAACTTAACCTTCAATTGAAAGCCATAAATATGAGTTGGGGATACTGTGGAATCAGTGCAGTAAGGAAACTACAATGACAATGAGAAATATCAATGAGTTTTTCAATGAATTCTCCGTGCATATGCATAGTGTTGGGGACAACCTGCAGCAAAATTGTTCCAATGATCTGCCAACTCACAAGTGTAGTCAGCCATTCTTCCTAAGGAAGGGGAGGAGACTGCTTAAACTTCATCACCAATTCATTACATCTTTCTCACAGACATAGAAAAATCTTTCAAGTCTGCTACTGCACTACCCCATGAGTAACTACTGTTCTCAAACTAAGGAATCTTTTGAGTTCTTTCTTCCCCTATGTCAGCAATTTGCCTTTATGTACTCTTTGTCCTACTTTACTTTTCCCAACTTGAAAGTATTTTATTAATCTTAGTAGCCACCATCATTTGATTTGATTTGAATAGAGGATATATTCTTTCCTTGTCTGAAACAGGTGCACTACACAATTTATAACATTTTGTTGGGGGTTCTTTTGTTGCAAAAACTTTTCAGAAGGAGTTGTATTATCTTTATGTCATTGTAGCTGTCAAAACCTTCTTTGCTTTCTGAAAACTAACAAATTCAAGGGAAGAACTGTGATTTTTCCACATGCAGATGTTTAATTTACATTTGATTTGTACAGTCTTACAACATAGAAAAGAGTGCACTACTATGTGCAACACTGGCCAGTAGCTTAACCTCAGCTATTTGACTTTATCTTTCTGGAATTGTAATAAAAGTTCAGTTTCTGTTGCAGCCTTTCACAGTGATAGCTTTTTGCTCTTTCATTTCAGTAAAATGTTCACTATCAATGATCCAGTTTCATTCAGACAGATTGCTGAGTAATCTTTCATACATTTTACTTTAGGATTACAAGAAAAAGATCAATTTCAAAATTTCATTCATCTCAAAAGAGATGAATGGGAAAGGAAGGATTGTTGCCTGGAATTCCTAGGAAGAAAACTTCCACGACAGGGCAAGGCAGAGAAAAATCCTTTACTACGAGTTTAGCTATAGCAATCCATGATGCGCACGCCAGGATCACAGAATTCTACAAATTTATGATTCTACTTAATTTCCTTATCCAGAAAATACATCCAATGTCTAATTAGTCCACGCCTATGCTATCTCAAACCACCCCCCTGGAAAAAACCTCTTAGAATTGAGTCGGTGGTCCCGAGACCACTCCTTCGTCTTCATCACATTACGTCTTCTATTTGGAGTTCTTCCAGTACCCTCTAACCCCATCTTTATACTACAACTAAACAATACTGTATTTTGACTATAACATGTTCTAATAGCTATCTGAATACAGCTTAGTATCTCCCCCTTAGCACAGAAACAGGCTTCAAGAATGTGACACAGAGGTTAAAATCTAGCTTAAGTATTTGGTACAGGGGTTATAAACTACTTTTTAAATGCAAAAGACTATAAACTATATAAAACTACATTAAAATCTACCACTATATTAAGGCTTATGGCAACAGGATAAGTTAATCTCAAGTATATGAGGAGAAAGACAAATCAACTCTAGTGGTAGTATTCATTTTGAAACATTTAGATCTTTGGTTGAATGTCAGCAAACACATAAGGGACTGAATTACCACTAGAGCTACACAACTTGATTCAGTTTTTTCAGTATCTGTGATTGCCTGAGAAGATCCACAGTATCTCACTTGTCTTCTGCATGCTGATCTAGAAGGATACAGATATCCTGAAGTTCAAGTCCGACATGCTGTCATACTTGTCAGCTTCACACAAATATCTGATTCTCAGTTGCTTCTCAGCTAACATTATATGCTCAAGTTTAGGTGAGTCAGTAGAATTTTACAGATGGACAGGACAGGCAGTTGACCCAAGAACACAGGTCAGCAATCATCCACCAGGAATGAGACTCAATTGTTTGCATACAAGTGTTTATGCCCTAAACTATTCAAGGTACCTGGTAGTTATGACAGAGGACTTAAAACAGAACTAGGCTCTTGTGGCAACTGGAGGCCTGTTAAATTACTACAGGATATCACAAGGGTCACTGAATACTTAGAGTTAGGCAAAGGAGTTTGAGCCCCATATTGGATTGGACTGAATTCCTTTGTAGAGGTATAGTCCTCATTTCACTATCTAAAGTAGTCTCTTAGCTCACACTTTGAGCATAATTAGCAGGGTAAAGTTGGATATGATGAATCACATATTATGGAGTGCCCTGGTCTCAATTTAGTTCCACACACAACTTTCTAGGGCTGTTTGACTCCTCATGTCTAAGATGTATGCACAGACATGGTAGATATGACATAAGAAATACATTTGTCCCCTACCTAGACATACAGAATAATCTAGGACATCTTAAATGGCATTAGATGCCTTGGTATGGGCAAGTGAATAGAACCTTTTGTACTTTCAATGCCAGAAAAAGAGTTTTATTACCATATAGCTATATAGAGAGAGGAAAGTAAGTCATATAATTCAAGAATGTTTGGATCAAATGTAGAATTCCAAATATGTTCAAGAAAGAGGATTGTATTGTGATTTTAATAACCCTGCACAAATTAGACATTATGAATAAGGCAACAGGCCCAGCATTACAATAACTACTAAAGTCACAGAGAATGGTTTGTAATATCTTGTAATAATAACAATCTAAGTTAAAATTAGAATTTCATGTGGATTGATTTTCATTCAAATTGATGAATCAAGTGGCAGAATTCTGAGCAGTATCTGCACACCCTTCTGTAAACAGACATCAGTTATGACTTGATAAAAAAGAGAAATTAAGACCTATTGTTTAAAATAAAACCTGCTTGTTTCTTCAGAATTTCATTAGGTTTTGTGGGTAAAGCACACAGAGACCATGTCTCATGACAGAGAATGTAGATTATTTTGTTATAATATATATATATATGTACAGTCTCATCTCTGAAATTTTTGCTCAAAAGCTGCTTGAAAATACTACGAAGTTTCCAGACTATTAGTTGAAATTTAGGTCAGACTCTAGTCTGTTCTGCAAAATGGTTAGGTAGTCTTAGCTATCCCTTTCTTTTTGAACATCTGCCTATATGCCCAAGCAATCTGCTAAGCTTGCTATCATTAGACACCTTGGCCAGCATTTCCACGACTAAGAATGTGGTAAATTTCTGAGAATACTGTTAAGGAGTCATGACACTGAAATTCTCAGTACTTTTCCTCAATGCCTGTCATTCTTCAGACCTCACACTGCAGCAATGAGGATGAAAAGCTCAGTTGAGAGGTAATCACAGTTTGAATAAAAGGTTCCAGTAAATAGAAGAAACAAGTCTCTGTGACTATTGCCAACCGTAGGTAGAACTATGAAAAGCATTATTTTCTTTTAAAGAAAAGTAATAAAAATTATTAAATTTACTATCTAGAGTCTGTGTGGACAAACTTTTAAAAAGACAATTTGGCCTACTGTCCTTCATGTAAGAAATAGAAGTGGACATCACAATAGTCCCTGATGGGAATTTAGAGAAGTAAGGTAAAGTGAAGAACCAGGCTTACTCATTAAACTGAATTTAAATGCACAGTCTAACATTTTCAAGCTATTGATAGAGGAGTGAAATACAAAAGAAAAAGCAAAATTTAATTTCCCTGGATGAAATTTAATTTTAGTTTCTGAGTAATATAAATCATACAACATACCTAGGTCATTAAGAGAAAAATCAATAAAAAATAATGATTCATATCTGAAACATGAGAAAGCACATTTCTAAGGCAATTAATTTGTCTTCTTAGAGCTACTGCAGATAATTATTTTTCCTCAGAAAGATTTTGGAAGTTTATTTTAATTCTTTTTTCCTGTTTTTCATATTTGGAAGACCTCATATCCTCATATTTCTAGATATCTAGGTTTGGTCTTGTCTATCCCTTATCCAGCAATTCTCTCTCACCTGCCTTTCTATTGGAGTGCTTGAGTTTTGGCTTTGTGCAAAGTAAGGTGCAGATTATGAAACAAAAGCATTTTAATTATATCATACAACTTTTCTTAAAAAGCATCCATAGAGAAAACCACAGGTTCTTAAGGCATCTTCTCAGAACTGAATTACCTGCTAAGGACCTTAAGCATCCTTGAGATAAGCACCAATGACAGTGTTCATGACTTCCACAGGACTCAAGCCTTCTCATTTTTCCCTCCAGCTGCAACATACACTTTCCAAACACTACTTTAACTGGCCTAGACATATAAGAGAACAGACATATGGAAAAGTAAAACACAAAGTTGGATCAAAACACTGGAATGTAAGTACAACTCCCTCTATCCCCAGACAGAAAATGAGACTGAAAGAGAAAGGACTGCATCTGGCAGATGGTCAACTCGCTGTTTAGTCCTTCCAGGAGGTGGGACACTAAGGTGATGCTGCTGCCTGGAACAGAACCACAACCAACTATCTCTTCTCGTCCAAGTGTTTGACTGAGACTCATCATTAAACCAAACTAAAAGATTTGCATCATAAAGACACAAGCCTCTAAGGGGAGGAAATATTGTCAGGGACAAAGAAGCAATCAATGTGCTTCCAATATGATATTAATACCTTAGCAGAATATCCCACAAATGCAAAAATGTAGTTAGCAAATACAATACTGATGCATCCTCAGTAGCTTTGACATCTTTGCTTTCATTTACTTATTTGTTTTCTGATACATTTCTGGGAACATCTGCATTTGTTTTTATTCCCAATATAAAGCTCACCACATATCCCTCAACAACCTCTGTGCCCATTTTTGATTATAATGAAAACCTGAAGATACTATAATCTTATATACTTTATTTTAAAAAAAAAAAAAAAATTAGTGGAAATGCTTTGACTGAAAGAGTAGTTTATGACCACAATTCTTTCCTGTAACAATATGGAGACTTTTCTACCATCAAACATAGAGGGTTATACAATATATGTAATTTTGGACTCAAAATAACAGCATTGTGGAGCAGTATGTTGGTCTGTCTTATGTGTGAGAAATAGAATCAGTTTATTACCTTTATACCATCAGGTTTTTCTGCTGCAAATTAATAGTCTGTCTTCCTACTGGCCTTTAGTCAACAACACTACAAATAGAATTGAAATCAAATTTCTTACCCTAAGGCTTCATATAACTATGCACTGAAGTGATCTGCTGTTCAGCTCAAGAAGGCTCTCAAAGGACTTCAGGAATTGGTACTGACAGCTACACTCAATAATCTGAAAGATGGGAATTTTGGTATTTGGAGGTTTTTCCTAAATTCAGGCCTAAACAAGCCATCATGGCAAGACAATAAAGAACAAGTGTATTAAGTAAGTATCTACATTCAGGAAAGGGCGGCTTTTTTTTTTTTTTTAAACATGAGTATGTTGACATTATTTTCTTTTTTAAACTTACTTCATGATGCACTCCTATGAAAAAGTACATCCATTTTAAACTTTTTTTGGAGTGAACAGATGGAGCAGAACAAGGTTGGAGGAAAAGGCTTTCAGGTGTTACTGATACTTCAGTCAACTACAAATCCTCACCATAAACCTTACAGCTTACAACACTGCAACAGGAAGTAAAAATAAGATCAGGAACAGTCCTCAGCCCTCAACATCAATTGAAGTAAAGCCAGCAGCAGCGTATATAGAGGTAAGAAAGAACTGAAGTAGGTTGCACCTTTCCCCGCATGGGCTCATTCTCTCCAGAACAAATGTGCACGAGCCCATGAGAAAAAAACACAACTTTCAGTAGCTTTCCATCTCAGCAGTGGCCCAGAGTGTGACCTACATCCTATATCTTTAAGGAACTTTTTGTCCTTTATAAACCATGTGAATGCCTGATGCAAAAAAGATTTCATTAGTTTGTGGTAAAGGACAAGCTCAAACAAAAAAGACAAGGGGACAAGACTGTGTTCTGCTTCTGCAACCTGAGATAAACTAATTTCCCTCTCAGTTTCTGAAAAATAGAATGGGAATGATAATCAATAATGTTTCATGACCCTACAGAGATACTGTGTGCATCAATGCATGGCAATATGATGGGAATCAAGTCTGTGAAGAAACTCCTAATATCCTTATTTCTGAACTCTGCAGGAGTTTCATGGTGATAACTACCCTGAAAATTTCCATATCAAAATTACCATAAAGTTGTTGTGATTTTTCCTGCTGTAGGCAGAAAAAGAGAGAGAAACTAAGAAAAAAAAAATCCTTAAAAGACAATTTTCTGAGCCACTATCTCCCATCACTATGCACTTAAGAAAGGCTTCCAAAGCTCTGTGAGTGAAGCACTCCATCCTCACGTTTTTGTGAGACAATGTTGGTCTGGGCCTTGCTCCACAAAATGAAATTGCAGTGCCACACTGATGCAACCCCCTAGCTTTTACTGTGTTCTGTGACCTCTTGAGCAAACAGGATGAATGAGGAGAGAAAGGGGGCTGCAAGGAAAATGTGTGCTCTATCCCCTTTACAATATCCAGCAGATTCAGGCTTATCCAGCTGAGAAAAATTGAAGACACTTCAACTGTTTCAGCTTCTGGCAGTTCCCTGACTAACACTGCACTAGAAATGGCTGAAGCATGCTAAAGGATAAATTATTTGAAGTCTGCTGGTTGCTAATCAATTCCTTTCTGCTTTGAGATGTTTTGAATTAATTTTGTCAGCAAAAACTATTCTTTGGGATATGACAGGTATCATTTATCTCATGCAGACCTTATCACTGAGGCAAAGTTAGAAAAAATGGGTATACCTCTTGCTCTGTTCACTCCGTCCAGAGACAGGAAGAGTGAATAAGCACAGTAGAATTTGGCGATGTGTTCTTAAAACTGTAATTAATTATGACTTTTAATGACAAATCTATGGTGCACAGAGTTCTTAAACTCAGAGAGGTGGCAATGATGCTTTACATTCCAAAACAATACCATTTTTAGTCTTTTCAATACAGAACATTTCCACACTGACACTCCTAGATACATCCTGTAAATCAGTACAGATAATGTAATTCAAATTTTGGCAACTTTCCAGGAAGGCTATGCAGCTCATTGCTGAAGAACATAAAATATAAATTGAATGGGAGATCCTGTTTTGTGGAGTTTATTTCTTTCCACTGCTGCTAGATACATTCACACATTCTAGCTGACCTTTCTTAGCTTTCACAGCAGGAGGGGCTAGCTTGTATTTGCCACCCGCATTGTCCCTTTTATCTATCCCACCAGAAGTTTAGGTAGCTGAAAATTAGAGCGACAGGAAGCTCTGGGGAATGAATTCACAAGCAGTAACATTAAATTTTCCTTCAATCTGGAGGCACATGCAGCTGTGACACTTGGATTTCAGATAAAGTCTCATGAAAATGCCCTCACCAGGGGGCTGGTCCAGGGAAGAGGGAGAGGAGAAGGCTCATATCAGCTAACTCTTTCTTTATTCCCTCCAGAAGTGGCCTCCTATGAGAGAGGAATGTTTCTGGGGAAAGAGGGACTTCTAAATTAGGACAAAAATGTACAAGGTAGTTGGATTTGTTGAGCAACCTGCATTAGCAGTAGCAGAAAAAACTTAGTTTTGTTCTGAGAATTTCCAGATTATCCAAAAATTCTTATAATCCATGAAGTGTCAGATGACAGACATTTTTGAGTAAGTCCGGCTTGCTAAAGTTTGCTAGGGCCCTTCCTCAAGTCAAATTTCTTTGTAAAGTTGGATCGCATTCTATATTCACAGCATACAGAACAGCAAGAGGATTGTTTTCTTTCAAACCCTTTGGCATCCTAATCCATAGCTGAGTTGTCTAATACTCAGAAATATTCCAGTTCTTGACTTCTGTTTGCCAAGGTCCATACCAATCCATAATATCAGCCTAGTCACTCAAACAAAATAATCTTATTTCAGCCTTGCTTGAGGCCCTTTCATAGAGAGGTAGGTTTATAACTAAAGTCAAGCTATTTTCTATTTGTGGTTTTATTTCAGATAATCACTGTTCTCTTAATGACATAATAATTATGATATCATTTATTTGATGACTCCACAATTGATAACAGTATCATATGCAAAAAAAGTGTATGAATTCTCACAATACCATCCACCAAAGAGGAATATATTTACAAGACAGGCAAGAGCAACCACATTTTCACACTCCTGCCCCAAAGGAGTTTTTCATTAAATACATATTTACTTAGAGATAAAGTTCAATGGTAATAGTTATTTCACAAACAGTGTCCTGCAGTTTATAATCATTAAAATAGACTAGTCAGTAGAGGGCACTGAAGGGAACATTATAATAGGTTTTGTTGATATAATCACAGCTGCCACCAGCTCCTGACGGCTTGAGGCTCAGTATGAATGAGTGTCTGCGGTCCCTTGTATTTTGTTAATGTTGCCATTTGTCTAATAAGAAAGCCATTTACCTGCTGTGTGTGATGAAGTTCCTTGATAGATGTTATTCCTTACTTTCCCACTGTGCTTTGGGTCTTGAATGACTTTTTTTTTTTTTTTTTATCTTTTTCTTTGAGGTATCTGATAAAATTTTATACAACATCTTTCTTTACCATTTCTCTCTGAACAATTGCTGTTGTTTATCCCTAACTGTATACCTACTTACATTACCTTTTAAATGTTGGAACACTTCATCAGTGACCTATGACTCTTCAATCATCAGCAAAATGAGACAACAACTAACACCTTTTCCTTTAGGGAAATTATTATATTGATTCAGACCAATGGTATGAAAGTGATTTCACTTTTCTATTTCCTTTTGATCTCTTACGGTTTTGCACCGGTATTCCATCTAAAGAACAAGATCTGGTATTCCAATGTTTATGCTATTTTTCACTGTAACAATTCCTGGTAATTTAAATGAATATTCAAACCCTTTTACTACTTTTTGAGAACCTAAGTTACTTCCTGTAGCAATGAACTTCACAATGTAGAGAGGCAATTAATTTCATTTCCCATCAGTCCTGGCAATGGCATGTTAAGGCTTGTGAGGATGCATCTTATGGCATTGCACGTATGATGACTGTTGCTTTAATGATAAGCCTATTGAGAGTGTAATAGCTCATCGTCAGTGGTGCTGTGATTGTTACTCTGAATAGCACAATTACACATGAAGTTGGACATTTCTGCAGCACAGATTTTATCTATTGTCTGCCAGTACTGGCAAGAACTTTTTTACAAAGAGCAAATATTTGGTTTTTTTCTTGTCACCAATGAACTTCTCACAATGGAAAAGATATCAAAATGTTATACAACTTTACCTTTCCATAGAAATACATATCTAATATACATATATGTAGCACATATGCATATATGCTTAAATTTACATGTTACACATAACCTTGCATAGATATAGGCTGGGCACTCTCTGGCAGGACCACAGCTCTGCTAAAAAAGCCTCATCCTCTGGACACAAGCTGGAGCATTAAACCCTGGCAGCCAATGGGCTAACTGCATCCTAGGCTGTACAACCATGGGCCCAGTCAGAAGAGACTGAGGGAAACAACCATCCCCCATCTCTCCTCAGCACTCGTTAAACCACACCTGGAACATTGTCCCAGCTTTTGGTACCTCGAATACAAGACAGATGTTGATAAACAAAGATGTTCAGGAGGCTGGAGCACATGCTTTATGAACATGGCTCCAGGCAACAGAAGTGGAACCGAGAGTGGAAAAGTACACAGAGTGAGCTGAATAAAACCCCCACAGGGACAAAAGAAGTGAGCTGAATAAAACCCCCACAGGGACAAAATGGTTCAAATCCTCTTGGATGGAACTGCCAAGTTTTTCACAGCTCTAATACCATTCTACTCTGAGGCATTTGCAAAAGTCTAGAATCAGTGTTCTTATAATCCCTGTCCTGCCAGTGGTTTCAGAATTACTTTAATGATAAGCCAACATTCTCTTGAGCATCCAAGAAAAACTTCCTGCAAAAATCATACAATTTTGAAAGTGATGAAGGGATAGGTGAGTGGCAAAGTACTTTTTTCAAAACTCTTAGAGGATTATTTAAAATGCTATCCCTCATTTATCTGCCAAAGGTTATCACTGTATCCTGCAATGCATCTTTGGTCAACAATACACATAACAGGATTTAACATTATTAGCAGCTGCCTTTTGTAATGACTGATTATGTTTTCATTCCTTGATTATTGGTTGACCATTCAGCCAATCCACTTAGAGAATAATTCTAATATTATATAGGGGCTATGGTTATTATATATTGATGTAGATTTGAATTCAGGCTTAAAATTACCAGTGTTCATCTTGTCTGTGTGAAGTAGTTTATAGATCTCACACTCCAAAACTGCACCAAAGTGTCAGGAGTTTTGCTAATTTTCAAGATGCATTAAATTTCTAGGAAAGATTTTTTTTTTTCTCAAAATAAGGAAAAGGGATATTTATAAGAGAAACAAAGTCATTCACTGAAAAAAAAAGAAAGAAAAAGTAACTGCTCTGAGCATGTGCACTAGACTTTCTCTTATTATCACTATACCCACTACACACCACTCCCTATGGAGCAGCTTGTTTCACTAAATGACAGAGTATCTGGCAAGAGATTTGTGAATGGAATATGTAGAAAAGACTTTAAATAATCTTGAAAAAGAGACAGGATATGAGGATAACTTTGGAAATGGAAAGTAATGGGGGTTTTTATTATCATTACTGTAGTTCTGCTTTTATATTCTGATTAGAGATAAGAATTCAAATACTGTTTTTCCCACTTCAAAATGTAATCAGAGTTGTACTGTGCATGACTTTTCCAGTCTGTATTTTCAGTTGTAAGTAGCATGCAGTTTTCCAAATTGATTCTCTGCTTTAGAAATGTCATTTAAATGTCTTCTGCATACATGTTTGAACACTTAATTTCTTTGAATAATAATTTTGGTAAACAGAAAACACTTTCAAATAGAGCATCATTTACAATACTAAGTAAAAGAAATATTAGCATTAACATCTACAAGTGCAATTTGTTTTGAAATCTATTGACTTCTCATTTAGATGAAAATCAGTTTAATGTAAGCACTGTGGGGCTTTACAAAGTGCAATTAAACCTTATTATGTATGAGGAATAATGCAATTATTAATGAGATTTTTTTAAAAAAAAAGTTATTTAGTTAATTTAAAGTAAAACTGCTCCGCACACAAGAACATGTCTGACAGTGCATCAAGGTGCCCAATACAGGGCTGAGGATGCCTACTGCCCTGCCTGTCACACAAGGTACGGACAGAGCCTACCTCTGAGACCCTGTGGATGACACAGCTCAGCTAAACAAGCTCTGCATAGGAAGTTTAGCTCTGCAGTGTGGTGCCTAATATTTGGGTATGGTGAGGAATTCATGCCCTAAAACAGTCTGATGAATATTATATACATGAAGGAATGCAATGCCAGAAATTTTGAGTTTGTCTTGGTAGAGCGGAGTCAGCAAATGCCAGCTAAAGACTACTTTGGTCTATTGCACATGACCTAATAAGACCTATTAGGCATCGTACTTCATGGACACTTTGAGCCTCTGCCTGGTTCCAATGTAAAGGGTACATCTGGATGGAAGTAGTCCTGGTATAAACTAAACAGAGAACCATGTATTCACATGGCTGTAATCTGCTATTAGAGATTCTGTAAGAAGGCAAGAGGAGAGTGGGTGTGTGCTCTTTACGCGCTCTGTGTGTATGTGTATGTGGGTGTGTGTGCGCGCGCACATGTGTGAGATGCTGGAGGGAATTAGAACTTCCTGGCATTATTCTTAAAGGGTGTTCAGAGATTTACAATTGTTTATAAAGCTTTTAAGCATCCACTATTGTAGTTTCTTCTCCATGGACACCCTCTTGTTGTGGGGGAGAAGCTTG
>VXBX01008318.1:8656-29870 GCA_013400415.1 Scytalopus superciliaris
GGTCTGGGTAGGTCCTGGCCAAACAAGGCAAGGACCCCCAAAACTAAGGGGACAGGGGCAGGGGTATGCCATAAAGGGAGATGCAACCTTGCTGCCAGCAGGAGGCAGTCAAGGGTGAGTTACGGGTGATGGGGGTTGGAAAATTCCAACGGGGACACACAGTGAAACAAAGGGAAAGACATATAACATGGTAAAATCCTCAAACGGTGTACAGACTTTAAATTGCAAGCAGTCCTTAAACATAGCAACGGTCCATATAGACGCCGCAAGCAGTTTTCCAGAGCTCAGGCAGTCACAAATCTGGGTTGATTAAGCTGTCCTTCCACAGCTGGTATCTCTCTCTTCCAACAATATTCGGTAGCATTTGACCACTGTCTTTGAGGGGCAAGGCCTACAGGGGGAAGAACTAATGAATATAAAAAAATCATGTTTCAGATTAATTTTTAGGACAGATTTGGGCTTGTAAGACTCAAGGGATCATGGGTTGTGTCTTAATGCCATTCTTGAGAAATAAGTTCTGTCAGCAAAGCTCTGCATTGAACTGCAAGGTACAATGGAGATAAGGTGATGTGTTCATGTGCCTCAAGTTGGTTAAAAAACGTCTAAGCTTGGTTCTCCGTATCAGTGTGGAGATTGTACAAGATACAACATGACGAAATGAGATCAGCAGAGTAAATTTGAAAAAACAATTTTACTCTGTGATGTATATGTTAAAGCCAGGGAGAAAAGCAAAATTCTTAATTCACTGACTTTTATGCATATCAATTTTGTAGCTCTATAGTTACATTACTTTGAAATTATTATGATTCGAGGCTGATTTTTATAATGTTTTCAACTGCTATTGGTTTTTGAACAGAGTTCGGATGCTCAGTACACAATCCCTTTTCACTGCAGAAACCATAGCAAGAGCAGTCTGTGTAACTATCATGTTCGGGAAATTAGAATACAGAGTTTTCATAATTCGTGGGCTTGCATATAAATCTCAAATTTCTGGAACACAGACAGCACTTCCCTCCCCCAGAGATGAAGATAAAAGCCTGTGAGTGATTCTGAGGTGCTAAAATATGATGGAGACAAGGACCAGGTAAGAATCTTGGTAGATAGGATAGACAGATATAAACACTATCCCTGGATAAGATTTCAAGCAAAAAAATCTAATCAATAAACATATGGGCAAATGAAAATGCAAATGAGCCACAGAGTTATAAATGTTCAGGAAGAAAGAAAGATTTCTGTAATACTTACCCGTATTGCATTGACTTCAAGTAGCCCTTAAGTGGAACTGACGGTATTACAAACACAATAAGCACTTCTAGACAAACTGGAATAACAATCACTTCAGGAGCCTGGAAGCATTCACAATTCTGCTGTTGTCAACTCTTTCAGTGGCTTTAATTTTCAATGGTAAGCACAACTCCTATATAGTGTTGTCAAAACCGCAATGAAGTTATGTCATTGAATATTAAAGTGCTGGCCTGTGGAATGCCAAACACACAGATTTGAATTTCATGCTCTCTACTAAACATCAAGACAAATATGTCTAATTTCATAAAAACCTCACCAGCCCAGAAAGGCTGACAGTCAGGCCTGGTGTTACCACTTTACCAGCTGAAGCAGGAGTTTCTACTGTAAAAAAACACCTGTTCCCAGGAGGTCAGAGAAGAGGAGAAGCATCATTGGGTTAAGACTCATTGATGCAGCATGAGGTCAAAGAAGGAAGAGGTGGGGTATTAAAGGGTACTGTTCATCACTGAACAGAAAATTCACATTTGTGTATGAAAGTGCTCTCCTTGTGTTGTTTGGAAGAGTTTGAGAAGCAATTCAAGAAATGCATAAGGAAATTGAATTATTTACCTGGAAAGATAGGAGATTCATGTGCTTTAGAATTTTCCCTGTTTCAGTCTTGATTTGTGAGCCACGATAGTGATTTGTTCAACAGGAGAAGCAACATTTATGTGCCTCACCAAAATCCAGAACCTTGATGCTTCCCTTGTTCTTTCTCCTAATTCTACCTTATGCTCCAAGGCTGGGGGCCTCTGTCTTTCCCTGCCTTTCCATGTTTTCATGAGACTAGAGGTAACCTGTGACAATACCTTGGGAGTCTCTCTGTTAAATCTACCTAGGTCTGAAATGTTGTTCCCCTTTGGGGTACATCTTTTTCTGTCTTATAAACAGTAGTGAAAGTCTAACCACTGGAAAGACCATGGAAGCCATCTGAACATGAAAATCCTGGTAATCTCTAAACTGACAAGGTAGTTTTCTTCTGGAATGTTTTCCAAAAATTCTTGGTTTGACCTTGAAAGTAAAATTTTTTACTGCTTCTATTGGAGGAAATGCATCTATTCATGGAATAGGTGTGCAAAGCTTACCAGTTATACTCAGATGCTCAAAATAGTCTGGACACTGATATTCTGAACAGAATGAATTCCACGTTGAAGTATTCCTGGCAGGCTACAAAAAAGAGAAAATTAATTGCTCAGTCTTATTTAGTCTCCAGTTTATAGACAGCACTGTGGTAAGAAGTGTTCACTATGCTGTGTTTACGCTCTGTGACCTCTTCAGCCTGAGACTGACTGAAATCCACCAAACTCCTTTCACTTAAGTATCCTAAAGTTTGAAAATTAAAAATTGTTCATTACCCTGACTTTAGTTTTAGTTTTATAATAACAAATGGAATTCTTTTTGTTACTTCATAGAGCACCAGAAGCATATTAGAAACACCACATTTGTCCCAAAGTTACATTGGTTTCAAGGTACTTCGATCTGATTATTTTCTTGGGGGGGCATTTCTGTGCTCACAGAACTCTTTTGGATGCTCTGTTTTACCAATGCTTATGTCCTCCAAGATCCTGCATTATTAATAATACTAATTGTTGCAATTATTTATTATTAAATGAAGGATGATAGAGTTTCCAGCAATTCAAAAAAGACAGAAGAGGATGTAAACCCTATCTTATAGGGGTTGTGGTTGAACTTTCAGACCCTGTGCAGTGAGAAGCCCCTGAGAGTGAGGAATTGTACTTAGCTAGAGCGTCTGCTAAATAGACACAAAAGACAACTAAATAAGTATAAAGACCTAATTTATTGCTGAACTTCTTACTCAACAGGCTACACTGGAGTGCTCTGATAAAAAAAAGTGTTGTAGATTTTGTAATAAGCTAGACTGCAGGCCCATATCTGAGCAGGTTGATTAACATATGATAATTTCATGAGGTATACTTAAAATTTTCTGTAGGAGATGTCCTTTATCTCTTCTGGAGGACAGAGAAATGCCTGGTGACAAAGAGGAAGGTGTTCTGAATGTATAACCATAGCTCATAGTGTGCACGGTTATGCAGATTTTCTGAGCTAAAATGAAGATAAGGGAGATGCTTTATCTGCAGATGCAGAATCAGAGCTCACAAGACAGTAGGAGAGACTGAGTTCAGCTACCAAACAGCTTAGAGTAATGACCCAGCATGGTACAAGGTCATCAGATGGTCTGACCAGCATAACAGACCTGGGAAAAAAAGAAAATTTCACCTCTTGGACTTGCATCAAAGACTTTTGTTATTGTGCAGGGCATAGTGAGGCCTTATCTGGAGTGATGGGTCTCTCAGTACAAGAGACATGAAGCTCCTGGGACAGATCCAGTGGAGTAATACGAAGATAGTTGAGGTACTGGAGCATTTCTTTTTCAAGGAAAGGCTGAGAGAGCTGGGCATGTTCAGTCTCAAGAAGAGCTGACTGAGAGGGGACCTCAACAGAGTCTATCAGGATCTGAATGGAGAGTGCCGAGAGTATGGACTAGTCCCTGCCTCGGGGTGCCCAGCAGTAGCACAAGGGGCAATGGGAAGAAACTGATGCCCAGGAAGTTCCACATGAACATGAGGAAGAACTTTTTTACTATGTAGTAACTGAGCACAGGAACAGATTGTCCAGACAGGGTGTGGAGTCTTCCTCATCAGAGATGTTCAAGAACCATCTGGACACAATCATGTGCAATGTGCTCTTAGGATGACACTACTTGAGCAGGAAGGTTGGACCTGAAGAACCTACTGTGGTCTCTGCCAATCTGAGCCATTCTGGAATAATGAAAGTCCAGACATGGAGGATGTCTCTTTGAGAAAAATTATTCTCAGGGAGTTTGATATTTAGAAGGGAACATGCTCTCTGAATGGTTGACCCACCACATCTCCCATATTTTTATGCAGAATAGAGAACAACTCTTTTTCTCCTGTAGCTTAGAAACTGAGGCCCCTAACTCTTCTAAGTGGTGAAACAATATCTTAAGCAGATCTAGACAAACTTTTAAGCTTTTATATTTATTCCTCTAATTCTTCTCTCTATTTGTTAAGCAGATATCTGTTCATCACTGTAAAATTCTGATTAGATAATTTAAAAGAAAATGTAGTGGTCTTCATATAGGACTTGAAAGCAGCTGGTGGTTACTATGTCTTCAGCTTGGTCTAAAGGTGGAGATGTGCCACCTGGAAATTATGGAGCACCTGCAGTAGACCTAAGCAAAGCACATTAGGAAACTGGTGAGAGAACACAGACAGAATCACTCTGTAACTATGGTAGCAGCATTAGTGACTTACAGAAGCTTTTAGGTATTACTACTCCCTCTAAGAGATGAGCATGCTTCCCTTTTCTGACATGTGCTTCCCACCCAAGCACACAGCAAGTGATTTTTATATCCGAAACATATTCAATCGAATAAAGAATAACAGATGTACAATTGGAAACAGATCCAATCCAACAATCCAAAAGGCTGCTTCTGAATAACATCTGACTCAGGAACACTTTTTATTTTTTTAAATTTTTTTAAAATTAAATCAATTTGGAAACAAAGATATGTTTTATTTTATTTTGTTTTGTTTTTCTTGTGGACTTACTCCCACTTCTGTTTATTCTAAATGAGGAGTCCTACTTCAGATTCCAAATGTCGTAATGGCCACAGAGTATGTATTAGATGCAATCACAGTAAAACAGCACTGCAAAGGGTCTTAAAAGGGTATATAATCCATGCAGGATATAATTCCTCAAGGCAGGATCAACTACTTAGGCCATTTGCAAGAGAAGATTGTCTATCTCATGTTCTCAGTAATGACCAGTGATATATTGCAAACCATGTACTTATGTATATTACCCCAGAATTTGGAGGCTACAGGTCAAATTAAAGTCTCACTTGCTGGCACTGCGCAAACTTGTAAGAAGAAGCAATTCCAGGTCCAAACAACTTTCAATCTCAGCTGACAAAGCAGCCAAGGGAAAGAGAAATAATGTGTCATCATGCTTATTTTATGTGGAATTTCTAACTTTTTAGCAGTAGCTTAATTAATCTTTACTTTTTTTTCTTTAAGGTTAATAACAAACCTCCAGCTGACCACAACTGGTTATAAGAAAAACCACTACATATTGCACAAATAATGTGCAGGGAAAAAAAGTCCATATGAGACTCCTGTATAACTCATCTCCCTTGCATGTCAAAATGGTGACAAAAACATCTATATCTAGCATAAAGTTTTGTCTGACTGAACATTTACAAAAGAAAATGCAGCCTTCAAAAATAAATAATAATTAAAAAAAGCATAACACATGATGGAGCTTTCCCAACACAGCATGAAACTATGGAGCCAAACATGCTTATCCACATTCCCTGAGTGATGGTTTATGTTTTGACATTGACTAACTCATCCATGCTCAGGGCACAAGCACTCAGACAATCTCCATCACCAGCTTCCCATTAGAAATCTTGATCTCTGCTGAAACAAGCTCAATTCCCTTCATTATTTCCCAGCTGACAGACGGCTTGAGAGGGAGGATATTACAAGTGTCAGTCTCTTTGCCTACGGACAGGCCACGGATGACACCAGAAGGAGAGAAACAAACAAATAAAATAGATCTCAGTTTGTGTGGCAACTTTTTAATGTGTTTGTTGTATCACTGTGTTTCATTTATTCTCCCAAAACTAGTTTACCAGGATTATTTTCTTGGATATCATTCAGAGAAAGTGTTATCTGTCCCCTTTTTCTCTGCATATTTGTTAGGCTCTTGCCATTTCACAAAAAGAAGGCGCTGGCAATCCATCTTGAAGAGCTATATTGTTATTAGGAGGAGTTATAAAGCTCTTCGAATTAGCCATTGAGTAAAATCTAGTAAATATTTTTGAGAAAGATGGTGTTTTCTTACTAAACAAGACAAAGAATGAGAAGACGAGTATTAATGTAGGGTTTTCCATAAATATCTTTTGAAGGATCATTTTATTTGTATTAATAATTGCATGGTTTTGGCAATGAGAGGTTAAGTCGAATGTCTATAAGTTAATGAGAATTGTCATAACTCTTTGGCTCCAGTAGAGGTATGGTGTTTTGTGCTAAGAGTTAGTCATAAACAAAGTGAAAAATAGTCTCTGATCTGAAAATCTTACTTTCTGAAGACAGAAAATAAACAAAATTGAGAAAGAACATGAAGGCAAAATGAAAGTGTGTTTTCCACTCGATACAATAAGGATCAGTCATTTGAGCATACAAACTGATTCTAAATATACATGCAATTGTTCCCTCATTCTCTGCACATACCTGAGTGTGTCTGTGGGGAGATGCTCCAGAACTCTTCTTAGACAATGTCCTCAGAGGGAAATTAAACCTTTGTTGGTCCATTCCTTGATGAATGAATGTCATGAAATGGCTCTCATCCACACTGTAGCAATTTCTTAGTTTTTTAAACACGATTTTAACTGCCTACTAAGAGCAGTCCCTGACCCACTCTGGCTGCTGAAGTCATGCCAAGGAGTGGTTTTGGAGGCTGATAATTGTCATAATCCTAAACCCATATTTGCAAGTGTTCTATTTAGTAGTATCAATAATCATCTTCTAGTGTCTGTGAATGTTCCCAGACAGTCTTTTATTCATTAATGTAGCCATTCCCTATCTGTCCCCTCAGGGGAGCTCTGTGATGGCCAGCAAGAGAGCATCACCGTACAGGTGAATTTTATTAAATGCATATGAGTAAGGCCATCTAAGAAGAAAAATAATAAAAGATTGGTAATGTGGGGATGTCACTAAGGTAGTTATTGCCAAAGAGAATCTGTAGCCCCTGGAATATGAAAATATAAGAATGGACCAGTTAAAAATTAAAACACTCACCTATAGATGTTGATGTTCACAATTTTGATGAAAATTTTCATTAAAGGCTCATCTCCTTTTAAATATATATATATAAGCTCTAATAGCAGGGAACAGAATTAAAGCATCAACATTTTGGCATTAAAAGAAGGAGGAATAAAAAGAAATGCAGGAAATAAGATAAAGGATGCAAAATAAAATAAGTTAGGAAAACCAAGGGAGGACTGGTGTAATGTCTCAAGAAACCTAGTAATGACCTGTTTGAGGACTGAGAAGAAGAAGATGCATTTTGCTTTATTGTGTATTTCTGTAGAGTGCAGTAAAAGAAAATTCTACCATCTGTCATCTTCAAGAAATTGGCATGCTATGACATTGGACAGGTTTGTTCATACTTCCAATCTGCTGCTCGCTCATTTCTGCTGAACAGTTTTGTTCTCCACTTCACCCACATATTTTTTATTTTTATCATTATTGTTATTATTTGGAATGTGGATTATGTTCCATTATTTTTCTATAGTTTGAATTATTCAAGATAAAATGATAATAATAATGATAATAAAAAATCTACCAAAAACGTCCTAGACTGCCTCCATTACCTTGCTCAGTCTTCTTTTTTTTTATTTTTCCAGATTTCGTTCAAGTATACTTATTATGGTGATTAGACTTCCCCAACTCACTGTTTGGGATACAATGTTAAATAAAATGTGTCATAATGAACAATAACGTAACACTAATTTTTACTGACATTAAAATCCATAAGCAATATATATGAAATTTATGTAAGTAGGTTATATCTTCTATTAGGGAAAGTATATTTCTTCAGGATATGGCAGGAAAATGACTCTGTCATAAGTTACAATTGCAAATCCAAAAGACAGAATTCCCTTGCTGTATGTCACAGAAAACCCTAGATGTGGGATTTATTTAACTGCTCTGGATCCAGCTGGTTGATAATGTGGATATCAATTTTCAGCTGATCTCCCATCTAGGGAGATCCCTGCCGCCACTGTATGTGCCAAAGGGAGGACACCAAAAAACCAAGAGCTTATTGTTTCTCACTGACAGCCAGGAGGACTAAGACAACCATTTCAGGCTAGAGGTTGATCTTTTAGTCTGTAAATGCTAGAGTAGACAAACTTGTTTCTAAGTCATAAGAGGAGAGCTGGGTTCCTAAAACTGCAGATCAGAAGTTTGAAAGGGAAGAGCTTGAATATTGTGGCCTCACGTTCCAAGATATAGAATAACTTTTCTTGATTTCCTTCAAAAAACCACACCAAAAGACCAAACAAACCAACCCCCAAAAAAACCGCTAAACAAACAAAAACCAAAACCCAAAGGTTTTTAAGTTCTGAGCTATGTCAGCTTTTGTTAGAATTTATCTCCTACTTTATATTCTAGATTTCCAAGACTGATGCCTTCATATTTCAATTACAATTTAACAATTAATATAGGAGTAGAGAAAGATGCAAGCTGTGAATTGATGAATAAAGTAGATCAACAAAATATATTTGAAGTTGTTTACTGACAGAGCATTTCCTTGGTTTTTCAGTAAAATATGTTTTCAGCATTATTAAATTTTTTTATTGGCTAGATTTCTTATTGGTAAAAATCAGGATAGTTGCAGCAATTTTGGTGAACTGAAATCATTATAATTGTATAATTAAATGTGTACCTAATTTGGAGGGAAATGGATATTTGTTCAAACTGAGGAATATTTTTCATGATTTTATTTCAACCTGAAGGGAGATGATGAGGATTTGGTGTTATCAAGAAAGGCAGGCAAAGAAAAGTTAGGAAAGGATTCATTAGGCTAAGGAGCAGATAGACCTGCAGGGAAAAACTTGAGCCTTGAAATATTGAGAGTGGTGATGACTCAGGGGAGTTACACTAGACTTGGAACACTGAGTTTCATAGCACAGTTTGGCCCACGGCCTGGAAAAGAGTCTTCTTGCTGTCTGTCAATGTTCAAACGAATATTCTTCAAACTTAGCACTCTTTTTATAGTGTCTTCCATCTGGGGATCTGTAACATCAAGGTAGTGTAAGAGTGATCAAGATTTGGCCGAGTAGTTTCTAATTCGGGGGAAAGTGCTTCTAGCCTGGTGGCACATGCCATGCAATCAATAAATAACAATATTTACAATATCTGTGTGAAGAATTGTCTTCATAATTCAAATGTAATAGACGCATTTCTCGCAAGTGATGTTTAGCAGATCAATTATATGAGTAACAATGATGGAATGTAGATTTTTCTTTGTTAGGTTGGTTTAGCTTTGTGGTTTTTTGGGGGAACAGGGATGGTGGGGTTGAAAGGTGTCTTATAACCACAGTTAGAAAATGGCATTTGTGGAATTTCCAGAAAAAATAACTGAGTTCTGGAAATTTCATGCAGTGAAAATTGAAACAAGCAAAGCAGAGAAATTAAGGAAAAACACAGACTAAGGAAAGATGAGGGTGAACATCTTGATTTGCCATAATCTCCCCTGCAAATCATCTGTCTCTATGCCCTTTGCATGACACAATGCAATATTTGACTTGCCAGTGAAAGTACAGAGGTTCTGCCTACTGTCTGTGTAAAACTTTATAATTTCAAATAATCTGATCCACAAGTCATTGTATGAGCCTCAGCTAATGTTATCTTTCATTTTTTAGTGATAGAAGAGACTGAGACAGACCAAGTTCTCTTCAAAGATTTCTAAAACTCCCCTTTTGCTCAGTTTCCTTCCTCTAATTAGGCAAAACAAACCAATAAAAAAAGGTAGCATTAGAGAAGAAAAACTAAGCAAATAGTACTTCTTTTGACCCTGGTAACTTTCCCTGGAAAAGGTTCCCGTCCCCAGATCCAGTGCTGAGTTTGACACCCATCTCATAAGAGTAAACTAATCAAGAGATACTTCAGCACCATTCACAGACTTCATAGAAATGTTCTCACTCATGATTTGTAGGTGAAGTTCAGAGAACAAACTAAATTATTCATTAGACAAGGGTGGAGAAAAAGATGAAACCACTTTCTTTGTCCTTTCAGGTAGTGAGAAGAAATCATGAAGCACGGGATTAGCATATGTCAGGAGACATCAGTCATACTTCTTACCAGTATCAGTTTACTCATCAAAAAATCCTTGTTCTTCCTATGACAGTACTTGGTAGGATTTTGGTTATGTTTGCATCTGCTTCTGGTTATCCAGTCATTAGCCATTAAACTCTGCTGTCACGAGCCACTACTATGCAATTTTTTGGTTCAATGTGGGTCAAGGATAACAAATATTTTTGATTGCATCTTTTTTTCTTGATGTCTTGGAGGGGAAAAAACAGTTAATCTATTTCATTTTACTGATCACTATCAGGAGTTCTGGATGGGTAATTTTGTGTCATTACTCTGTCCCTATCTCATAAAGTTTCATTTACTGCCTTTTTAAACAAATGATGACTCCAAATCTATTTGTCACACAATAGCTCTCAAACATGCCAAACTATAACTATTACTATTCTTGGCTTGTTTGATCCAAATGGCATTTGCAGACACTATTCCTCCCCTCTCCTTGATATGACTTGAATAGAAACCTTTAAATAAATAAAACAAAACCCAGAGCAAACCTTGAAAACAAACCAACACCCAAGTCCTGGAAAATAATCACAAAACCAGTGGCTGTTACCATTGTAAGTGGGGAAATCCAATTATGAGATGTCAATATTGTTCTCCTTTCAATTGCTTCAAAAAGGCTCATATGTGTATAATTTTTAGGTTGATTTCATTGGCTTTGTCAAAAAAACAACAATAATTATGTAGCTGAAAGATGAGTTAACCCCCAAAATTCTTCCTGTACATAAACATGCAAATACACGCACACACATACAAACACACACACAGAGTGATCAATATCAATTTTCAAATGTACTATTGATTTCAGTAGCCCTTAATTTCAAGACAAACAATAGTTTCTTTTGTAATTTCCATGCTGCTGATATAACTGCCATCATTGCTGACCTGTATGTTGTCAAATAATATTGATTGGGCATGAAATGGAGCAAGAAGGGGCTGGCAGCAAGGTGTGTGATGAAAAGAGAGAAGACTATGGGTGCCTTCTCATTAACTAAAGGAATAAATAAAAGGTATACAATAACCTTATAGTCAAGTGGCTGAGAGGGCTGAGTCCTCAGGCTGGACTTTGACCTCCCTGTGTCTCTGCCCCTACCCTCTCCCAGGATGGATTGTCCTGTCTGTGCAAATCACATGAGAGGTTTTTCAGCTTAATTCATTGAATGTGCTCCTTCATTAAGCCAGGGAAGGATGCTTTTACGACTGAAGCACTGGAGACTCCAGAGGCACAGCTTTTCTCTCTGCTCTGCCAGTGACTGGTGAATCCAGAAGTGTGTTTCCAGAGTGCTGACAGCTCTGCATGGTCTCTTTGCATGATCTTCATTATCCAAGGTGTGCTACAATTTCTTTGTCTGCCTTGTCCACTAAATTGTACAGTTTTTTTTTAAAGTGATTGTGACAATTCATACAAATCTTACAGGGCCCTGTTCTTGAGCTTCTGAAGGCTGCTGGGCTACAAATGTGTTTCTGGAAGTGCTGTGATTATGTGAAGTGCCATAACTGGAGGTGCGCAGCCTACAGACCAAGAGGGCAGGTGCAGGACTGGATTTCAGAACTCATTCAGGTGACTAGAGCCTTCACTGGGATTGTCAGGTCCTAAGATTTACTTTGCAGGACTCCATCCAATATCTTGTGCTCTCTAAATCAATATTAAATCCAAACTATCTTCATAATCATGTCTAAACTTGGAGTTATGGATATTTGAAAGAAGTCTGTGGCTCCCACACAGAAAGGAGACTATTCATTCACTTGCCTGGACAACATGCTGACTGGTGTAATTATATTCTACCAGCTCAGATTTCTCCTACAGTATCTGCTGGCTTTGAAATAATTCTTAACTTCCTGTCCTGAGCTGCTTTGTAGTATGGCTGTGTGTTTTAAGTCATCTGAATCAGCCATGTATCTGCAGTGATGATACCACAGCTGACTCATGCATTAGTGTACATACCTCAGCTCAGTTAATCTTCTTCCAAGGAAACTGCAAAATATAACATTTTATGACTACATGCTATCCAGAACCTTTCATCCTAAAACATTTCAGTATGCCTTACTAGGCTATATGTACATACACATATATACACATGCAGCGGTGAGGGAGAGGAAAGGCCAGTAATGCAGTGTCAGGGTCCAGATTTGGGTCATAGCTGCAAAAGATCCAGCTTCAGGGTATTCTGATAGTCTGTGGACTTATTTACACTAGCATTTCACTTGACTGGCTTCATTAGGATTCAGGAGAATTTAGATGCAATATACCAGGTTAATCTATAGTATGGATAGGAGCCTATGGGTAAAATCCTAGGCCCCTTTGGAATCATTGTAGAAATTCCCAAAGGACTGAAGACTTCTTTCCGTCTAGGAATCATTCCCTTCGGCACGACAGTGCACCCCTCACTGGAGTGGAAAGCAGCTGCAAAGCTTTAATGAATGAAAAAGAATATAATATACAGCTAAAACTAGAGTGGGAATTATAAGTAGGCAAATCAACCAGCAGTTACTCAAATTTAAATCTATTGAGGATGCTGGGGTTAATGACTAGTTTATGCACTACATTTCCTTCCTTTAATATTATTTTAATATTGTTGTATTTTATTTTAATTACATTCAATCTTAGCTTTTCTGTTACTTTATAGAGGAAGCACATTTGTGCTTGCTAGTTTGGAAAAAAGCAAGAAGTAAATGTCAAACTTACACCACCACATGGGATCTAAAGCTTGGTTTAATTCTGGTTAAGACAGATCTAAATTAAAACTACTTTCCTTTCCCTGTGGGCCCCTTATTTAAAAATGACAGGTCCCTGAGTGTGTGTGTTTGTGAGACTAAATATTTTACTGAAGGATCATGAACAGAGCCCAAGAGAGAAGTAGAGAAAAGGAACAAATAGATATAATGGATGATTTCAGATACTAAGTCTTGTTTGAGTTTCCTACCCTCTTGAAATGCATCTGTTCCTCTTGTTCTGTGTTAGGAGGTCTTCTACCTTTCAGTTTCTTTTCAGGATAGCAAATTAGCTATAAGAGTCACATGGGACATTGAGAATTGTGGTATGCATGGAGAGAATGTATTGCAGAAGCAGCTGGTCACAAGTCTTTAAACTGTGTATTCTGGTGTATCAAAAAGGAAATCTTTCAAAGTTTCAAAAAAATCACTACTGTATTCTCTAGGGATTTGCTTATTTAGTGATAGGGAAAGTGCAAAATATTCTGGAGACCTTCCAAGATAAGTCTCAAATATTAGATCTTGGTACATGACTGTTAAAACAGACTGTTAATGTTTTGTTACATTTATATAAATGTTTGCCAGTAAGGACAAAATGGTTAAATAAGTAAAGATAGAATAGACATGAATGCAACTGTGAGCATGAGGCTGTTCAAATCTCCAGAAACATCTGACAGCTTGGGAAAGAAAATACTATGGACAAATTCATTTTCCCCAATCCCTTAACTTCATGTGGTCGATGAATGGCATTCCTTCACAGTTTTATCAATAGAATGTAATTCTGGCCAGATCAGTCTGTCAACAAGGAACAACATCAAATCATTTTGTCCATATAAATAAATCACTTGCTGTTTATTATTTCTTTTCTTTGTTTGTGGATGACATGGGACTATTAAAATGCCTTCTGCGGCCCAACATAAGAATGGGGGAAGATGCTTCCTTGTAGAAAAAGCATATAGTGCAGGCATAATTGCCTTCATACAAAGAACAAAAAAATGCAGAAAGATGCAATAAAAGGAATACAAAGGAACCTTTGATTGTCCAGTGCCTGATTTATAAAATAGCTCTGTGGTGAAAGTGATGTTTTGTGGGTCAGGTGTGGAGATCTCTGGTATAAATATAGCAAACACATAGAAACACAATTATTTTTGTACTGAAAGGCTTGATAGACTGTTGTCAACCCTGACTAATATGTAAGAAAGCTGGTAATGTTCAATTCAGAGGATATTCTTAGATGGTGTCTGCTTCTCATAGAAATGTTTCTACTTTCTTGTGAAAAAAAAAATTCTTAGAAAAATTCAGAAGTATAGGAGAGTGTGTAAGGATTTTTGAAACATCTTTTCTGAAAGTGACTTCCTCAGGCTCAACATTACCAGACAACATTCCTGTATGGATCTTTCACTTAAGTGTTGGACTCAGTGATCCTTGTGGGTCCCTTCGAGCTCAGAATATTCAGTGAAATTTCTGTGACATTCCTTTATCCCGCTCCAGTCCTTTCTCCCACTCACAGATTGCTAGTTCCTGCCCCTTTCCATCTACTTCTCAACCACCATCAAGGGAACCACAGAGGTCAGAGTACCTCTGTTGATACTACCCAACTCCTTAACATTATAAACTCTGTGTCACAAAGAAAAAAAAAAAATGGTAGAAGATTAGAATTTGGGATTTTTACAAATGACATTGTTTCAATCCAGAACCTCTGGCATTTTGCTTGATTTAGGCATATATACTTTCATACACCCATGGGAACCTCTTTGTCATGATCTAGCATTCCACAATAAGAGGTATGTGTCTGACTTTATATTCTTGTAGGTCCTTATAATTGGGTAGGACAATATTTTATAAGCTGTGTCTTATGCAAAACAAGAACAGCAATATTGGGAACCTGTTTTGCTAAACAGTAAGCTACATGTAATCACAAAAAAACCCCAAATAAAACCAAAACCAATGAGTAAATTCATAAGGACAATGACTTTCATGTCATTAGATAAGTCAGGACAAGGACTCACCAAGATGCTTGGTAAATCACAGCAGAAAAAGACATTGAACTAGTTGTCTGTTACCCAGGTTGTGCTGAGGTCTTTGGACAATACTTGCCCTTAATACCAGAAGCTCTCAGGCACTAAGACCCTTTGAAAATAATTCTAACTCTCCGCAAGGCTCTAGAACTTTGAAGGATACAATTGCTGGAGTGATAAACACAACAGGACCAGAGTTTACATCAAACTGCAGCACACACTGAGGGTACAACATTTAGTAAGTTTAAATGAATATGTAAACAAAGATGGATATTTGAGTACACGTTCTTGGGGCAGGTTGCATGTAAACTAGTCAGTCAAATTAAAGCTGCCTTTCTCAGGAAAACAGCTGTCTAATTCTGGATTGCTGGAATGATTGCCACCTTCTTCCCTACATAACCACAAATGCTCTTACAAGTCTAGCCAAGCTGGTGACTGTAGGTTTGCTGTAACCACAGTAGCTGGATCATAATTCCCTCTGTGTTTATAGTGATTTAAATTCAGACCCCCTCAGTCAGATGACTGTACTAGCTTCAAGACAATACATTGTTTCATGCATGGAAATGCTATATTTGTGCCCAGAATTTCTCAGAACTGTTCATGAATGAACTGAGAAAGTCCAATGATCTGAGAAAGCTTCAGGCCAGTCTTTTCATTTTACTTAGGCTGCAAAAGAAGAGATACTAGCAAAACTCCCTGCATAAAATATGATTTTGGGTACCTTCTTAACCCCATCAATGTGTTAAAAATCAGTACAAAACAAAATTGTTTCTATCAGAGGACTTGAACTCAAGCCTGTTCAGAGTGTTCAGTGCTGTGCAATAGTACTAGGGGATAGGTGCAGGACTGATTCTTACAGGCCTAAATGTTATCTGATGGAGGATTTGGACCCAGGTACTTTAGTGATAACTGGGCAAAGACTAACCACAGACTACTTTCATTAATCTAACTCTGCCCCAAGCAGCTGACCATTGAGTGCTAGAGGCTCTTAGCCTGAACCAGCTGTCCCTTAGACAAGAGCAAATATATCAGTTGCCTGAAACCCAGTTGCTGCTCTGGAAGAGAGCCAGAGTAGGATGTGAGAGTAGCAAATGATCCAGCCTGTAAGTCAGGCAGGGCGTCTTTCACCCTGGATCATTGGAAAGCTGTGCTCCCAGGGCAGAGGCCCTGGGGAAGGATAATGGATCCCTGTACCCTAGTCTTCCTGCCTCTGGATTGCTTGGTTATATTTCTTCCCCTCATTTTCCACACTCCCCCAAGGTTTTTTTGGCAGGTGTAGTCAATGTGAAAACAAACTGTAAATGCCTCAGAGTTTTTTTTAGTTTTGTTGGTTTTTGTTCTGTTTTGTTGTTGCTTTTCTTCCTCACGTCCCCAAAGAAACATCAAAGTACAAAAGAAAGAAAGCTATACTGAGAATAAGGGAAAGCTAAACAAAAAGGCAAAGAGAAGAAAAAATGTAGAGAGAAGAATAAAAGAATCTCATGATGGCCCTGCAGAACTTTCTTCAAGGGGGTTAGACATCCTTCAGAGAAAGTTTTCATATATGTTTGTTTGCATTTTCAAATTGGGGTTATCGGTGCCCATTCAGAGGAGAAGAACAAAAGTAATGCAAATTTCAGGGGAGGTGATCAGTGCAACAGGCTGCTGACAGGGCCACCTGGCTACTGCAAGCAGCCCATTGCCTGCTGCACTCACCTGCTTAAATATTAACAATGAGAGGGAAGGCAGAAATGTTTCAATTAAACATCAGGAGTGTCTGAGGAGGGAAATGGATTGTTTTCAGGGCACAATGCAGGCAGTCGCATCCCCTGAGTTCTGATTCTGGCTGCTTAACCCTCTGAATGTTAACCCATGTTAAAGTGTTTTATCTCTCTTCTCACTCTTCCCTACCAGGATGTGATTATGGCACACAGAGGGAACAGCATTCATTTTCCAAAAGTGAGGAACAGAGATTCAATATCAGTCCAGAAGAAGACTTGAACTGACTGAAACTCCAGACCAGAACCTGACACCTTTCTTTTACACAGTCTTCATCTGAGCCATCAGGTGTTTTACTCAGAGTAGAAAAGAGACACACAAAATAAGTCTCAGTGCAAATTAAACAAGCTGACAGTGGCTGAGGATGCTGCTTTTGCTGTGTGGCAAAGGGAAGCTTTGCCAAAGTCAGGAAGCAGACTCTGATCAGTCCAAATGGAAGTCTTAAAAATAATGTTGTACTACATCAGAATCAAGACCCATCAGCCTCAAATTTTGAGTGCTACAAGTAGTGGGAGCCTAGGGATAAGTGTAAGAAAAGAAGTGTGTGTCTATCTATCTATGTTTGTTCTGTATGATCTTTCAGCCTCCTGAATGACATCCTGAATACCAAGTGTTTTCTGTATCCTTAGTAACTCTTACTTGAAATAGTTTCCATTAACTTGTTTTTTCTTGAATGCACAGGAACCTCTAATTTCCATGATACCATGTTACAAGCTGCTCCCTGTTTTAACTATTTTAATTACACCACTTGGTTGTCATGTATTATATAACACATTGATAAACCTGTGATCAGTGACACAAGCACTTCAGGTATTTGCACACTTCCATCATGTTCTTATTACCACAAAGACCTGGTTTTGAAACATCTGCTTATGGGAGGCATCTCCAAATTGTGGCACATTTGGTGAATGGGCTTAAAAAAAGATGATCTGAAAAGTCAAAAGCAAAGGAAGCTCAAGCACAGTGATCTGGATGGTGAAGTCTTGCAGTTGTGTGCAGTGCTGCTCAGGCAGTGGAAAACATGCTTCTGTCAACCACATAAATTCACCCACAATCTTGGCAGTTATTATGGCAGACGGCCTGAACTGAACTGAATCCTTTTAGCTCTCACTAGTACCTTAATTTCATAGTGGCCTTGTTTTGGTTGAAATTTCAAGAGATTTAAACTAGAACATTTTAACCTCTTCAGCTGGGCTGTATAAAATAGTTGCTGATAGTTCAAATCTGCAGATAATTTATTCTCCCAGTATTTCTAAGAACTAATTACCTGTGTGTATAAAATAATGATATCTCATCATATTTTCTTTTTAAAAAAAATCAGGCATTTCATTACATTATCCAATTACTGCTGTGCTTGTACAGTGTTATGCTACTGCCTGATCACGGGCTGTATACTGTACAGATGTGTTACTTTAATTAAACAAATGCAACTAGTCATACAAAGCAATGATATTTCAGAGCAAAATTCTCAAGCACTATCCAATAATCCTGTGTTTAGTTTAACCAGTGAAGGGTGAATTCAGGGCTTTGTCTCACAGAAATATTTGCTTTTTCGTTTCTATAAACTTTTAAACTGTACTTATTGCTTAGAGTTCCTCCAAATTAAGCTAACATCCAAAGATGCATAAAAGGCTTTTGTCCTGGCTCAAAACCTAGAATAATGTATTTTAAATTATCATGATTGTTTTTCTGTTTGCTGCGGTGAAATAAGATAAAGTAAGGATGAATAAAAACATGAAATAGACATATCTGATCAGAAAAGATGAAAAGCAATTGGAAAGGAGAAGGAGAGCAAAGAATGATAAAATAAGCTGACCAGAAAGCCTCACCAAGTCAATTACACAGGGGATGAACTTCAGTTCTGTAGAGACTCAGACCGGAGTTTTACTCTCTTGACTTGGTTAAAAGCTTACAATCATAATATAGCACCAGCTCATCAACTGGGAAAAAACATAATGCTAACTTCCAAGAAGATTCTTTATTTTTAAACAGATGAGAAACTGGAGAATAATATGCATTTATAAAGAAAAAATGTAAGAGTTTTTTTAAGGGATTGATTAACATTGAACAGTGCTACTTCTCATTGCAGGTAGATATCTTGGTCTTGCCACTAGTCTTCTGCTGAAGGAGAAATCCATGACTCCATATAAGGGTTCAGCTTGATAGAGTATTTATATTACATATGTTACTTCTATAACAGAACTGACCAAACCAGAGTTTGGACCATCAGGCGTTCAGGAACTTCAAACCACTTCCCAAAGTGCAATTCTGTGTTAAGTCAGAAACACTATGACAGAAAAAAACCCAACCTTCCTTCCTGAGCTGTTTGCCACGGCTTCCCACAAAGGAACTGCAGCAAAGATCTAAACATGATGCAGCATTTCTAAAAAGAGAAACTTGCCACTACTCCAGTAGTGTTGGCACCTCCTGAGGCTGTGTGTGAGTGCCACCTGCTGACCCCTGCCATGGGAAAACATAGCAAACCCAGTGGCCAACTCCTGGTCCTTTGGGCCTGCAGATGCTTCCCACCTCAGTGTGAGCAAACTGGTTACCCTTCCCCATTATGTAACACATTGTCTAAGAAAAATGCTTTCCCAGTTATTCCCGCTTGTTGCCTTCTCTAAAGACCTCCCAACTGTACAGTCATGCAAAGACTTTTAATCTAAAATCCTATTCAAACACTCAACCTTTACTTACAGTCTTGACAGGAGCCCTAAGATTTCTTTAGCTCCTATGAACACAAGGTCTGCCAGAGCTTCCTACAACTAGGGCATATCTTCATAGTATAGTGCCTTCATAGTGCCTCTCTTCTTATGTCATATTGGAAAAATTTAGCACAGTGGAACACCAAAGTCTATGCATCCTTTAAATTTTGCTTGTATAATGTATGAAAGATGTTACAGTAATAAATCATCAACCTGGGATTAAGTCTGACATTGGACTTTTCACTGAATCATCCAGTGACTCAGGCCCCAGTCTGTAAAAAGGGGAATAGGGTTGTTTCCTCTGTTTTCCTGATCTGTGTGGATTGTGAGCTCGTTAAGGCAGGCACTTTTTATGCATTTCTTACAGAATCTGCCACAGCATGTTCCCTCTGGCATTGTAAGGACTGCACAGCTGCAAAACATACAAAAATATGGTAACATTAATTTAAAACTTTTGAGGACTCACATAATGCTGTTTTCGGAATTTCTCTATCTCTCTCTCTTTTTTTTTTTTTTTTTAATTCCTTTTCTTTTTTAGAAGTCTTCTTCACAAGGGAAATTTCACTCAGAAAGAACAATAGAGACTAAATTAAACTGTGAGACCACTGGGAGAGATTCAACCATTTCAAGTAACTGTATTGATATCTATATGCATGATCTAGCTACTGTGGTATGGGACTGGCAAATCAGGAAAAACAGAAAAATTGTCTTAGCTTACAGAAGCAGCAGCAGCCCACCTTGCTGGCAGTCAGAGAAAATATTCCTCAATCAGATTAGCTTAATTTTTGTATCATCCAGACCCTTCCCTGGACAACTTAAAGTCTAAATCAGAGCAGAGATTTGCTATCCATGTTCCACATGCAGGAGTTAAAGGCCAGAGAGCTGAACGCACATGTCCAAGACTGCAAATACAGTCACGCTGCCAAAAACGGGAATTGAACACAGACCTTCCCTGGATTACACTGAGAAGAGACACACACAAACCCTGAGCCAGAGGTATTTACATCTGTTGGTCCTCTAATACGGTGTGATTGTGTTTGCACAGAGCTGAGCCCAGGTGAATAGGCTCTGCCTTTTGGCTGGGCTTGAAGTCTGGGGCATGATGACACATGATGTGTATTTATCCAGGTTTTAGGTGTCCCAGAACACATGCAGTGAGTGTGCTGGCTGAAGCCCTCCGTGTACAGCATCAGGGCATTCCAGCTTTTAAACTCTGGACACAAGAACAGGTTTTAAGAATTTGCTTCTTTAAGGCAGCAGAGGAAGTGGAATAATATATTTCTTCCTAAAAGCTACAGAACAAAATAAGAAAACAAACAAACAAAAAAACCCCAAACAATCAAAAAACAAAAAAACAAGACCCAACCCTCCCTCCCCACCACCTCCAAACAACAACAAATTCCCACCCCTGTAGGCACCACATTTCCAGGCTTTAAATAAATAACAACAGCAAGGCCAACCTTTCCATCTCCCCTATGTAAGAGGAGAAATATTCTGGCTTTGCCACATGTCCTGTAATTATGGGTCGAACCCCTGTTCACAGGGGTATCGATCTGCTGCTAGCTGAGTCTAACTCATTAGGTATTCCTTCATTGTTTCCTATGCAAATTAAGTTAATGAGAATTAGGAACATAATGGAGCCCATTCACCGTTCTAGTTGGTGGAAAATGGGTTTGACTACCAATTTTCCATTACAGCTGTTTTGTAATTACTCTGGAGCACTCTGCATTCTAATGGAGATCCTGAGCTGATCTGACAGTCGCTTAGCTTTTTTCTTTTCCCCTCCTCTCGCCCATCTTCTCCTTCTTCCCGG
>VXBX01008320.1:0-34038 GCA_013400415.1 Scytalopus superciliaris
TGGCTTGAAAAGAAACCCAAAACATGGTGAGAAGACAGACCTTCTTTCTTTTTTATTTAAAATCAGCTTTATAGTATTCTGTCCGAAAAACAAAACCCCAATTCTTTCACATTTTAGATTTCAGTGGCTTTCATTTCTGCCTTTGTCCCTTAGTTTTGTATTTGCTTTTAGTTTTATATTGAATGGTTTTAAGTATCTTCTCATCCAGCGCTTTTTTGGGAGTGGGTTGCTTGATCTGTTGCTAATTACTTTTGATGGTCAAAATGCAGTTTAATGGGTGTGAACTCAAGTCATTAAAATGTAGATGATTGACATACCAAAAAAGTGATTAAAATAGTATTAAAGTCATAACAAGAAAATGTCAAAGTTGTGATTAGCTTTCCTTGTGTGACTTTGTAAAGTACCTTACAGAAGAGTGTTTGCTTGGCATTGGTTTTAGAATGGCCAGGAATAGAATCTGTGATTAAGTTTCTGCTTCAATTTTTGGTTTTAGATTTAGAGTCAGAACTATCTTGTCCAAAATATGAGTATTAGACTGCAAAATCTGAATACTCTGTGTAGTAAAACCCGTTGTAAACTGTAAAACCCACTTGAGTAAAATGTAAGCTTCTTTTTTTATAAGTAACTCAGGTATTATTGATAGAGTTACAATATGGCCAGTGTCAAAGCCAAAATTAGCAGTTGTTACCTATATAAGTTTTAAACCAGTAATATATTAAAAGAAATTAGTAGTGTTAATAAGCTTTATTACAGATACATTCTTATTTACATTAAAAGTGACTGCAGAAAACTGCCTCACCTTCTGCAGATGCAGAATAAAGATTAAATAAAAGCTGGACAATGAAGGTGTTCCCTAGTTGAAAGTAGCACTGAAAACAAAAAACTTTCTGCTTCTATTCTGTGATTCCATTAAGTGAAAGTTTTTATTTTCATAATGAATATAGTTGATGGAGAGAAAGAAGACCAATTCAATGGCAGTCCTCCAAGACCACAACCTAGGGGACCAAGGACACCTCCAGGCCCTCCTCCTCCTGATGATGATGAGGATGAACCTATGCCAGTGTCAGGTACGATGAAAACAGGCTGTGTTTTGTTTGCTGCACATCACTGCTTAGAGGAGGCAGAATTCTGTGTTCCTGCCTGGTGTCAAGTTTCCTGTCTGCTGGTACTCCTGCTGGACAGAATCAGTTTTAGGAAAGGTGTTAGGAAAAAATAAAATCTGTTGGTTATGTTCAATTGTATTATTTTAAAAGTTAGTAGATTGAGACTATTGGTTGTCGACCAATCCACTGTTTAAACATGCTGCTCATATTTTATATAAGTGTTCTGTTGGCTCTGCTATCCATTGTCCTTCTCCATCCTTATGCAGCATCTGCCAAGTTCTCTGGTCTCTCTGTTGGTTAAAAGTGCCAGGAACTCTTACGTATTTCTTCATAGTCTTAATGAACTAACTATTGGTTTTGTTAATTTTCCGGATGCTTTTTTTGTATCTCCATGATATGTAACGCAAAATTCTAAAACATGTTTACTGCCATAAAAGACAATAAAAATATTTCTATAAACATATTAGCAAAAGAAGGGGAACTAAGGACATTTTCCATCCTTTCTAATGAGATGCCTCAAAGTTCATGAGCATATAGATTTGAAAGCAGCTTTTAGCACTTTTCTTTAGTAATTTTAGGATAGAGCTTTTACCTAAATACTTTTGTACCGAATTCCAAAATGTTGCTTATGTTTCTTTGTCAGTTTCAGTAGAGATTTTTTAGCAAGCTAAGAGACATCTAGTCTGATGAGAGAGTACTAAAGCAAGATATATCCAACATTCCTTGATATGGCCCAGACTGAACTATCAGAGAAGGCCCAGAATCCTTGAAATGATTCCAAGCAGGGCAGAAGATACTGAGGAAGATGAAGACATGGGGTCTTTGCCACCCTTGACTCAAGTTTGGGGAGACTTGTCTGAGAGAGGACCTGGGGGAGGGGCAGTTTTCATTATAGGTATATCCCCATGAGATAAGAGTTGGATATTATAATTAGATGATACTGTAAGTTTGTAAAAAACATGAGTTTGTGGAGTTGCATATACCATCTTTATGCACCTAAGAAGTCTTACTAAAGATATTTTTTTTTACCTGTCTCTACTAACATTGTCCAGATAATTACTTCTTTGATTTTAGACAACAGTTGGATGTAGGGCAATGCATAGTGACAAAGGATGTGGAAAAGGCTGAGGTAGCTAATGACTTCTTTGCCTCAGTCTTTAATAGGAAGACCAGTTGCTGTCTGGGTCCCCAACCCCTGAGCTGGAAGACACACACAGGGAACAGACTGAACCTTCCATAATCTAGGAGGGAGTAGTCAGCCCAGATGTGTGGGGCCAGATGGGATTCACCCATGGGGACTTGTGAAGGCTCTGGAGCACAGTTCTTATGAGGAATGGCAGAGGGAGCTGGGGTTGTTTAGTCTAGAAAAAAGGAGGCTCGGGGTACCTTATCACTTGCTACCACTACTTAAAAGGAGGTTGCAGCCTGGTGGGGATCAGTCTCCTCCCAAATAACAGAACCAGAGGAAATGGCCTCAAGTTGTGCCAGGGGAGGTTTAGCTTGGATATTGGAAGAAAATTCTTCACTGAAAGGGTGGGCAGGCATTGGAACAAGCTGCTGACAGAAGTGGTTGAGTCATGATCCCTGGAGGTGTAGATGGGGCACTTAGGGACATGGTTTAGTTGTGGATTTTGCACTGCTGGATTATTGGTCCGACTTGATGATCTCAAAGGTTCTTTCCAACCTAAATGATTCTATGACTCTATATTATTGATCATTGAATTTCAGAAAAGTACTCTTATTTCTATATATTTTTAGTGGTTGGGGAAAAAGAAGATGATGTGGACCATAGGGAGGATTACTTTGAGCCTATTTCTCCTGATCGAACATCCATTCATCAAGAAAGCCAGTATTCTGATGATGGAGAAGTGGAGGAAGATCAACCAGAAGAAGGGGAAGACGATGATGATGATGTAGATGTTGAGGAGGAGGAGGATGAGGATGATGACGATGATGATGATGGTCATACAGTAGAGAGTATTGCTGATGAGGAAGAAGAGGAGGAGGAGGAAGATGAAGATGAAGAAGAGGGTGAAGAGGAGGAAGAAGGTGAAGGTAGGTGAAGTCATAAAGAGTTAAGGGGGAAAAAAAGAGGTTTATGAAATTTTGATGGCAGTACCATTATGATGACTAGTGCAAAGAGAACTGGATATTTTTCCCTTGGTTGTTGCCCCATTGCCTGCCTTATTTATGGTTCTGACATCTCTTCAGAATGATATTTAGCTGTGGAATATTTAGTCCTTTATGGTAAAACTTCATTTTTATAAATAGAGAAAAATAAATGCAATCTGTGTGGGTGAGAGTGGACATTCAATCTTGTTATGTTTTGTTTAAAAATGTAGGAAAGTGGTGAAAGAAATTAATTAAAACAAAAAAAAAAATATTTAGTAGTCAGTTGTCATCTTGTATTATTTAAAGTTCCCACCCATGCCTTTGCAAAATTTGAAGTTAGAAGTTTTATGATAGATGCAATCATAGGATGACAATGGGACAACAGTCTTGTAGTAAACTGTACCATGGTTAAATTTTTTTCTTTCGATGTTCTTTTAAATGTCTCCATTATTACGTAAGAAACACTGAGCTGGGGCTTTCACTTATATCTGAAGAAAGAAGGCTCTATATGTAAGTGTATGATTGTTCTCCAGCCAGTAATATTTGTATTAAATAAATTATTATTTTGAAAATATTCTCTGCAGTTACAAATGTGTTTATTCATAACTGATTCCATAACTGAATCCTTTTCTTCTTAGGAGATGATGGCTATGAGCAGATTTCAAGTGATGAAGATGGAATTGCTGATCTGGAACGTGAAACATTTAAGTATCCAAGCTTTGATATAGAATATACTCCTGAGGACCTGGCATCTGTGCCTCCTGTGACATATGAACCTTTTGAAAAGGAGCTTGGACCTCTTTTATACTTCAATTGCCCTTACAAGACTGTATTTGAAAATGAAGTTGGTAAAATAAAGGACCAAGACCCAGAGAAAGAAAATTCAGGGGCAGTGGAAGCCTCGGTTAAATTAACTGAACTGTTGGAATTATATCAAGAGGAAAGGGGTGCAAAGTGGGTCACTGCATTAGAAGAAATTCCGAGTTTAATAGTGAAAGGATTGAGCTACCTGCTGGTGAAAGACACAAAGCAAGACTATATTACCCAGCTAGTAGACTGGACCCTGCAAGCTTTAAACCTTCAGGTGGCTCTCAAACAGCCCATTGCTTTGAACGTTCGACAGCTCAAAGCTGGGACAAAACTGGTGTCATCGTTAGGAGAATGTGGGACTCAAGGAATAACGGCACTCTTGCAGGCAGGAGTTATTAATGTGTTGTTTGAACTGTTGTTTGCAGATCATGTATCATCCTCCCTTAAACTTAATGCTTTTAAGGCTTTGGATAGTGTCATTAGTATGACTGAGGGAATGGAAATGTTCCTAAGAGGCGGTGTAGACGTACATGAAAAAAGTGGTTATCAGAAACTCCTGGAACTCATACTGTTAGATCAGACTGTGCGAGTAGTTACAGCTGGTTCTGCAATCCTCCAGAAATGTCACTTCTATGAGATTCTGTCAGACATTAAAAAGGTGGTTGATCAGTTAGCAGAGAACACACCTCCTCTTCCTAATCATACAGAGCCAGAACAGGACCAGGACTTGGCAGGACTTGAAAGAACCAACCAAGAATATGAAAATGATGTGGAGACTCCTATGGACATGGATCATCTTTTGGAATCCTCTAATATAAGCGAAGGAGAGATGGAAAAACTTGTTAGTCTTCTTGAAGAGATCTTCCATTTGATGGAAACTGCTCCTCATACAATGATTCAGCCACCTGTGAAATCTTTCCCGACCATGGCACGCATTACGGGCCCTCCAGAAAGGGATGATCCTTACCCTGTCTTGTTTAGGTATGGCTGTTGCAAATTCACTTTTCTATTTCCTTGAGCTTGATAGAGATGCATTTCAGGCATGGCTTGTTTGACTAACACTCGTCTAGGTATTCTGCTTTGTTGTTTATTGGAGGGTTCTAGATTGTGCTTATAAAGCCTGAGAAGGTTTGATAAATTAATGTACCTGTTACTCTGTTAGCTTTCAATCAACCTAGCTTGTGTATAACAAGAAGTTAACCTCTCCTCCTTACTGTGTTGTCCCTGCACTTGAGTTGTATTCATAGATGCTGACCAGCTGTGCTAGCTGCTGTCCCATTTAAAGTGCTTATAGATCTAGAGTATTTTCCCATTGCCTTGGAACATGTCTGTGTGTATGGATAAAGCAGGTCTGGAATCCCCCTGTCTGCAGGGCAGGGTGGCAGGATACCAGGCAGCCTCGGTTAGAAGTTGTGCAATTGTGTCAGCATTGCTCACTGTTTCACAGCACAGGCAGAGGAGCTGAGGCCTGCCCGCCTTCAGCCAGTTAAAAGATCCCATTGGGTTATTTCTCTGCCAGCAATTTTCTGTCTAGAAAGTATTTCTCTAAATGCTAACAGGTTTCTTTGATAGTAGTGGTGTGGGTCATGGCTGAATATAAGTATGCGTGAGTATGCAGAGTGTTCAAAAATTGTATCTTAAATATACTGTAATTAATTTCTTAGCACATTTAAAACATTTAATGTGGCATTGATGATGATTCAGTTGCAGCAAATTTAATAAAATACAATGTGCTATTTTGCATGTAGATAAGGTTGAGGGCTTTTTGTTTGAGGCTTTTTATAGAGATCAGAATTGTAGGGATTCATTTTGTGTAAATATTATATAGCAATTATGTTTTGTAAGGTTGACATTTTGTACTACCTGTAATTAATTATTATTTCCCCATAGTCTACAGAGCAATAAGTACTACAGCTAGGAGGCATGAAATTTTATATGTTATTGTCCAGTGTTGGCAGATGGTTGTAATATTGCTGATTGTTTTCCTGTGTTTTGTTTGGGTTCTTTTTTTCAGGTATCTTCACAGTCACCATTTCTTGGAATGCATTACTTTGCTGCTGTCTCTCCCAGTGACAGGTGCACATCCAGGTGTGCTTCAGGCTATACGAGATATATTGCGTTTCCTGGCACAGTCACAGAAGGGGCTTCATTTCTTTATTTCTGAGCACGAAGCAACAAACCTGCTGGTTAGAGCACTTTGTCAGTTTTCTGACCCAGATCAAGAGGAAGGTCTCCAGTCAGATGGTACCACTGAGGATACTTTTGCCCTGTGGCTGCTGCATTCAACACAGACGTTACAGTGCATTTCAGAATTGTTCTGCCACTTCCAGCGGTGCACGGCCAGCGAGGAGACTGACCATTCAGATCTGCTGGGAACACTTCACAACCTTTACCTGATTACCTTTAACCCTGTAGGAAGGTCTGCTGTGGCTCATGTGTTCAGTCTGGAAAAAAATCTCCAAAGTCTTATTACTTTAATGGAGTACTATTCCAAAGAAGCTTTAGGGTAATTTATACACTTATTTATTTATTTATTTATTTATTTATTTATTTTAGTTTTTTAATTTTAAAAGTATCTATCTTCTAGAAACAATTCAGTAAATCTAAAATAGTTTTCTTTTAGATCATGATGTTTAGAAAAAAACCCTAACTTTTAAGTAGAAGTATGTAATAGAAAATCAGGCCTGTTATTTATAATGAAGTACATAATACCCCAAATCTATGTAGATCATCCACAAAATTGTAATATATATAGGACAGATTTCTGGTTATATGAAAAAAACATTAAGTAGGCAGTTTTCATTCAAGCATAAAATGTTGACTGTGAAACAAGCGAAAGATTTAACTTGGGAAACTGGAGACTGTAAACTCTGGGGTTTGAGTTCTTGGAAGTGTTAAATACAGTCATTGTTTTCTCTGGACAGGCAGTTGTATTACTGTAGGTAGCAGTGCATTTAAAACAAGATTTGTAAAATGGATTAAGTTATGGAAAATATTTGTGTGCCACTTGACTCACTCTCATTTTTTGGTGATGCTGAAATAAGTATGAAGTCAATGTAAAGGAGAGTGTCCACTTATCAAGAAGTATAGGCAAAAATTGTTTGGGTTTTTTTTTTTGTTGATGAGTATATGGTGCGATCCTTGGTGAAGGTAGAAGTTCTGTAGGTAGATTTTTAGACATCAAATAATGAACATCTAACTGATACCCAGTTGTATTTGTGAGTGAGATCTAAAGAAAATCCTTGTTGCTGTTTCAGAGACTCAAAGTCTAAGAAGTCAGTTGCTTATAATTATGCCTGCATCCTTGTTTTGCTGGTGGTACAATCTTCCAGTGATGTCCAGATGCTGGAACAGCACTCGGCGCCTTTGCTGAAGCTTTGTAAAGCAGACGAAAATAACACCAAATTGCAAGGTACAGTATGTGTCATTATCAGCTGAATTGTTTGAATGTATAGAAGAAACCTTTTATGTGTGGGTAATTGGTGCTTCACAGTCGTCTGGTTTGGATAATGAAATTCCTTTTCCAGCTGCATCTGATTAGTTGAGTCACTGAGATAATGTGTAATTTTTTTCTGTTAATGAAGTTAAATAGGAAATTATTTATAGTTAAATTATTTCTTAAGTAATACTAGCTACCATGAATTTTGCATAATTACAGGAAGTTTGAAATTCTTTCTGTGTTGAAAATAGGAGAGAAAATGTCAGTAAAAGTGGACTAACTAGTCAGCAAACTGCTTCTTATTTCTGTTGTTCACTGTTGTGATTGTTGTTGTCTCACTGGCAACTAAGTACCACAGAGCCATTTGCTCACTTCCCCACCCTCCCCCAGTGGGATGGGGAGGAGAATCAGGGAAAAACATGTAAAACTCATGAGTTGAGACAAAAACAATTTAATAATTGAAATAGAGTAGAATATAATAATACTAACAACAATAGTAATTGTAATAGAAAGGAGAGAAAGATAAAACCCAAGAAAACAAGAGATGCACAGTGCAGTTGCTCACCACCTGCTGACCAATGCCCAACCTGTCCCCAAGGAGTGGTTGGCCCCTGCCAGCCAACACCCACCCCAAGTTTTCATGCATAACATAAGATAACATAACATCCTATGGTATGGAATATCCCTGTGGCCAGTTTGGGTCAGCTGTCCTGGCTGTGCTCCCTCCCAGCTTCTTGTGCAGCTCCTCACTGGCAGAGCACAAGACCCTGGGAAGTCCTTGACTGAGGGTAAGCACTACTTGGCAACAACCAAAACATCACTATATTATCAACATTACTCTCACACTGAATCCAAAACACAGCACTGCACCAGCTGCTAAGAAGAAAATTATCTCTATTCCAGCCAGAACCAGAATAGGGGTGTAGCCTTATAGGATCTTATGAATAATCTTGGGACTGTCTTCTGTCACCTAGGCCAACTGGCATGGAATAGTCCATGTGGCCCTGTTACTAAATCTTTTGACCTCCAAGATGTGTCTTGACATGCTTCTGGCTTGTGTTGACTCCCTGATCAGGCTTGAGTCACTTGGAAATATCCTGCTGGGGACACATGAACATTGATATCTGGAGTTGTGCTCTGCACTGTCTGACACATGTAGACATACCAGCAGTTTTTTCCAAAACTTGAATGCCCTGGAAGAAATCAGAATTCTTTGGTTTAATTCTCTCCTTTGATATGCTTTTCTTTCTTTGCTCCTCACCTGATAGTCAGTTTCATGAGAAGTGGGGCAAATTACTAAATCAGTCGTAGAACAGTTGCCAATTCATATCTGCTCAATCTTGGAACCTTCATGTAATTTTAAATATTTTCAGGAGCAATGGGTTTCAAATCTAAATCTCTTTTCACAAAAATCTGTGAGTTTCAGATGATTCTGGAATAAGACAGAGACTGTTAATCTATAAGGTCTTTGAGTGTTAGTGGTGCAGAGATTGGCTCTGGGCATTTAATAGGAGTTTTGTACTCTGTAGCAACCTGTTCTGTACGTTATGTAGAATGTGTTTTGGTCCTTGCTCTTGATGGCTTTTTTTTCCCCTGACACTGACCCTTAGTGTCTTCTATAAACTATGTTTAATTATGTACAAATTACAAAAATTTGAGTGTTTGGGTTGACTTGAGCTGTTTTTTCTGTGGGCATGACTTATATTGCCTGTTCTGAAGTCTTATTTTTTGATGCTTTTCAGCTGGCTACACTGCCCTATCTGCCTTACAAATTTCACACTTGGCCTTAGTATCTACTGTGTAAATTAAGGAGATTTTGATTGAAAAAGGATTTATGTTCATAAATTCACTGATTTAAGTATTTTCTTTTTTTTTTTTTTCACCAGAGCTCAGCAAGTGGCTTGAACCTTTGAAAAACCTTAGATTTGAAATAAATTGTATTCCCAATCTTATTGAATATATCAAACAGGTTAGTAAAATGCAGATATATGCCATCTTTTAGTTGTGCCCTATAAGCTTAGACCTTTTGTAATTTGATATTTTATCCTAGATATGTGATATTTAAAAATACATACAGTGATCCAAAATGGATGTTCTTGTCAAAGCTTCTGATCTGGGCCAGGTCTTGCACTATTGCAATAATTGAAAGAAAATCTAAGATAAATATATTACAAAAAGATCCAGTTATTTAAATCATAAAACCACAATGCAATTGCTGACCCTCCTTGTTTTTGCTTCTGCTTTATTTGTGACTGCTTTGCAAAAGGTGGAATAATTGAACTTAAATTTTGTGACATACTTACAGTAACTAAATATCGAGCTTGAATATTAAACTAGTGCTGTATGCTTTAAGTCCTTTGTAATACAAGTTCTTTCCTTTTTTTTTCCTTTTTCTCCCTAAAAGAATATTGACAGTTTGATGACCCCAGATGGAGTTGGTCTTCCTACTGCCCTTCGTGTTCTTTGCCATATTGCATGTCCACCGCCTCTGGTAGAAGGTAATGCCTGACAGATGTACTCATTAAAGTAAAAATGGTAGTTTTCTGAGCCTTCTGCTAAATGTGAGTGAAGTGTAACTGTGGTTGCCCAGGAGAAATTAGACATACGGAAATGTTATTTCTTTTCTGTACAGGTCAACAGAAAGACCTTAAGTGGAATCTTGCAGTTATTCAGCTCTTTTCTTCTGAGGGAATGGACACCTTCATCCGGGTACTACAGAAGCTGAACAGCATCCTAATTCAGCCTTGGCGACTCCATGTCAACATGGGCACCACACTCCACAGAGTCACTACTATTTCCATGGCCCGCTGTACCCTTACTCTCCTTAAAACCATGCTAACAGAACTCCTGAGGGGTGGATCCTTTGAGTTCAAAGACATGCGTGTTCCAGCAGCACTTGTGTCATTACACATGCTCCTCTGCTCTATTCCTCTCTCGGGCCGCTTGGACAGCGATGAGCAAAAGATTCAGAATGACATTGTTGATATCTTACTGACTTTTACACAAGGCGTTAATGAAAAACTGACCATTTCTGAAGAAACTCTGGCAAACAATACTTGGTCTTTAATGCTCAAGGAGGTTCTCTCTTCAATTTTGAGAATTCCTGAAGGCTTTTTCTCTGGACTTATATTGCTATCAGAATTGTTGCCTCTTCCACTGCCCATGCAGACTACTCAGGTATAACTTAGATTTATTTAGTTTTAAAAAGATTTTTTGTATTTATAACTTAGACCATTTTTGTAGTTGTATAAAAAGCAGATGTGTGAAAGGACGAATTAAAGTTGTAAAGCATCTGTGTTCATATCGATGCTTTGTAGGTAGGTCTTTTTCAGCAGAAACAAAATTGGCATTATTTGGGGTATTTTTCTTAAATTAGCAGTCATATGCTGTTCTTTCATCCCTTGTGATATCTAGACTACCATTCTGTTACTTAAATGATTGTCCTTGAAGTCTTTGAATTTCATCCTAAATGCCAAACTCTTGGTATATTAAGGCTCTCCTTTCTTTGTCATGGATCTTGAATTTGTGATCTTTAATAAGTAAGCATAAGAGGTGTGTGACAACCCATGCTCCTGAAGCAATGCCTAATTTGCTGGAATTGTGCCCTGTCATTTGGTGATAATAATGAGAATGGCATTGCATGGTTTTGATGAGGACAGTACTTGGGCCTTGTTAATATCTTGTGGTGGAATTCAGGTTTTGTGATAAAAGTTGCAAGGGAAACCCCTCCTGTCCTTCTGTTGCTGCAGGTAATCGAAGCACATGACATTGCAGTGGCACTGAACACCAGGAAGCTGTGGAGTATGCACCTCCACGTGCAGGCCAAGCTGATACAGGAGATCGTCCGATCGTTCTCCGGTTCGTCGTGCCAGCCCATTCAGCACATGCTGAGACGGATTTGTGTTCAGCTCTGTGACTTGGCTTCACCTACTGCTCTCCTCATCATGAGGACTGTACTGGATCTCATTGTAGAAGACCTGCAAAGGTATCTTTTTGTTTTCTTTTGCAAAGATTTCTTTAAATTCACCTTGGTTCTGTGCGGGAAGAAAATACTTTCAGAAATATTATTGATTCAGTATGGACTGAGTGAATTCTCAGTCCAGTGCCATGTACTGTGTCCTGATAATGCTTAATGTTGCCATGGAACCAGCTCACACCTTTTTTGATTATGAGAGTTTTGTGTTTTATGCTCATAAGTATTTTTGTAAGATTTTCCTCAGGCTGTCCTTGCAATGCCTTATCTTGCCTGTGAAGTGCTTTTAAGGATATATCTCACATTAATAAGAAAAACAGACCAGTAAAGTTTGTATATTGGGATTGGATACGTGTAGTTGTTTGTAAACTGGAGGAAGTTGAAGCTACAGATTCAGAGGGTTTTGAAACAATGAGTACTGTTTCTTTAAAAACATAATTATCCACATAGATACTGTTTATAAAAAGCCATATTTATCCATACACAGTTAAGTGCCCTATAGTATGTTAAATGCATAGTAGGTTAGTTAATTTATGTTGCAACCAGAAGTCCTTCAGTGAAAGTTGAGCAGTTTGCAAAAAGTAAATGAAACTCTAAGTTTAAGTATGTAAACTAGTGAGGGTTTTTTTTCTAAAATGCAGACATATACGACTTCTACAATGGTTGTTTTTGTAGTTTTTTAGATCACTTTAAAACACCTTTTTCAAAGTACTTTGGTATCCTTTCAGCAACACAGAAGATAAACAGTACACTGGACAGACCACTCGATTGCTTGCTTTGCTGGATGCCCTGGCTTCACATAAAGCTTGTAAATCAGCTACTTTGCATCTTATCAATGGAACTTCTAAAGGAGATGAAAAGTATGTAGAGGTTTTCCAGGAGCTCTTGGCTCTGATGAGATCAGCTGGGGACAACGTCACTCATCAACAATGTGCTGAATATGTAACTTCCCTTTTGCAGTCCCTCTGTGATCAGGTATTTTCTATATTAATGCATAATGTGTGTTTATAATTGAAGAAGACAAATTAAATTAGATTATTTCTTAGGTACCTGTTTTTTTTCCAAAGGAAAAAAAATCAACTGTTAAAACACAAAAAAGAAAAAATGTGCACGGTTGGCTGCTTTGGCAGACTTGCTGTCTTGTTACTCTTGCATGTAAATACTTCTATTTTATGAGATGTCTTCTGCATTATATGCACTGTTCTGGTAGCTCATTAGGGACCAGAAACTGAATGGCACAAAGATTGCCTGTCTCCTCAACTGAGAGGGATGTCATTTCTCCTTGGGGGCCACTGGCAAAACTTGAGTTGTCACTGTTCACCTCTTACCTAAATAAATATGTATCTCTTAGATGTCTAACTGAAACCTCTTGAAAATATATTACAAATATAAAGATATATAAGCTACCATAAAACCACTCCATTAAAAAAAGGTGCAAGTTACTAAAGCAAGGTAAGAAATGTTACCTGAAAACTGATTCATAGACTACCCCGGTAGTTTCTTATTAGTGTGTGCATAGATTTGCATGTCATTGTCTTACCAGTGTGTGTATTTATTTGATTTAGTACTTACCCACTTACACAAAAGACATTTGGGCATTGTTGGTCAGTGATCAGACATTTGCATATTAACAAGATCCCTCTGCTCATGCAAATTCATTTGAAAACCAATCTTGTTTTATTTTATGTAAAATGTGGAGGTGACAGTAGATCTTAAACTTCCTCAGTGGTGTTTACAACATCTTAATTTTCATAGAACCACAGAGTCATAGAATATCTCAAGTTGAAATGGACCCCAAAGAGTCATCAAGTCCAACTCCCTGCTCCTTGCAGGACTGTCTAAAACTAAACCATATGACTAAGAGTGTAATGCAGCTGCTCTCTGAGCTGCTGATGGGCTTAGTGCCATGATGACTTCCCTGAGGAGCCTGTTCCAGTGACCAGCCAACCTCTCACTGACAAACCTGAACTTCCCCTGATGCAGCTTCATTTCATTTCCCTGTGTTCTGTTGCTGGCCACCAGAGGGACGAGACCCACCTGCCCCTGCCCTGTCCCCCCTTAGTCACTACAGTCACCTGTGAGATGACCGCTCAGCCTTCTCTTCTCCAGGCTGAACCAGCCACGGGACTTCAACCACTCATGATATTTTGATCAGTGTTTTGAGATTAAGGGACATTTTGACTACCTAGGCAAGAAACTATGTTACCCAGTGACTGTTTGGCTTTTGGTTGTGACTGTGGCATCATATTTCAAACTTTGAAGCTTTTATGTTTTTTAAGATAAATAATGGTTTGTAACATTTAACAAAACCAAATGAAAAGGATACTCTAGTATTTTACTGGTCAATGATAACAGATACAGAAATAAGATGATAAGGAGATAGTGAAAGGAACTAGTGCTTCTGACTTAATGTTGTGGTTTATACTTAACTGCTGGTATACAGAATGCTTTTTTACTATGTGTATAATAATCATTCTTTTAGGATATTGCACTCATTTTACCAAGTTCATCAGAAGGTTCTGTGTCTGAAGTAGAGCAGCTTTCCAACTCCTTACCAAGCAAAGAGCTGATGCCCTTAATTTGTGACTCTCTGATGGAAACACTGACTAATTCTGAAAGCAGTTACAATTGTCTGCTGACATGTATCCGAACAATGATGTTCCTTACAGAGCATGACTATGGCTTCTATCACTTAAAGAGGTATGGTATTTTATGATACCACTGGCAGCTTAAAGTTGTTTAAAAAATTGTGCAGTGTGAAATCACTTCCTACCCACTTAGTAGAAAATGCTGAGGATAAGGCAGCTAAACTTCGGTTTCTCTTTGGGGCTTCAGTGTTTTAGTCAGTATTTTGGTCTTCGTCACTTGAGATTTTACCTCTTAATCATTTCTGCAGTGGACACAGAGGAGCACTTCCTTTCAAGCAAAAACAAAGCACTGAAAAATGGCTTGTTTTCTCCATTTCAAGGATGAAGGATTAGAATGAGGGACAGTGCTCATGTCCTTCCCTTTTGAGACACTCAGTAGTTGGAGCTCTCATCTGGGGCATTGGAGAGCTCTCTGTTATTCCCTCTATTTTGAGGAGATTCAGTTTGTACTTCTCTCAAGTATTCTGACCTCCAGGCAATTAAGGCTTTTGAAATGAGGATTTTTTTTCCACAGTATTTTTGTTGCCTCTACTAACAGAATATATATTTGTGTTGGACAGTATTGTGTTGTTTCAACACCTATTTCCTTGTGCTGTATTTGGACCTGATTCTGTCTGCTGTGGGTGAGGTGCAGAGGCAAGAAAGTTGTGAGGTTCACAAAGAGAAAAGCCTTGTTGAAAAAAGATTGTCCAAAACACTTTTAAATAGTGCTATTAGACTGCAAGAAGCTGTACAATCATAACTGAAAAGTAAGCTGGTTACAGATGCTGTTGTGTCTATGATTTTGTATGTCCAGCCATCACCTTCAGTGCACAGCCTTGCTATTTCTGTGTCGATGTTGCCTTTACAGTTTGTTTTCTACAGTTAGGCATCATGGGATGCAGTGAAACTGTAACAGCAAGCATGATCCTGCTTTATACATAAGGCCCTTGTGCAAGCAGATACTGCTGTACTTCCATCCCTTTTCTCCCAAAGATGAAAATGTAATTTCTTGCAGGTTTTGGAGGTAGTACATATATGTATAGTCTGAAATATCTGCAGATAGCACTGGTGAAAGCAACAGTCTGGTACAGAGAAAATAGTGAAGCTCCAGCTTTGTAATCAAAGCTCAATTTGATAATTGTAAAATTTACCGGATTTACTTTGCCTATATGTTGTTTTCTTATAAAAAATTACTGTGGAATGGTCACTAATAAAGTATTTTCTCTTTGTTTTTACACCAGCTCTCTAAGAAAACACAGCAGTGCCCTGTACACTGTATTAAAGCGAGTCATAACTAGTTTTAGCAAAGACACAGGTGAACTGGCCTCTTCAGTTTTGGATTTCATGCGACAGATTCTAAACTCTGAAACACTGGTGAGTGAGTGTGCCTTGAATACTTGAACTCTGCTACATTTCTCTGAAATGTGCAGTGTGACATGTTCAGGAACAGCTGTTTTAGAAAGCAGTGTGACCGTGCAGGTTGCTATGTTGGCCTTTTCCATCAGTAGTGTTAGTGCCATCTTTAGTTTTTAATGAAATCTGTGAAGGCTGGGCATGATACATGTTTAGTAAGTGGTTTTTTCAGTAGGAAGAAGGGCATATCACTCCATATTTCCTAAGTGAATAGCATGCTGTGGTATCCACTTTTTAGATTCACAGAATCCTGTTACAGAGCAGCTGTATTGATGTGTAGTATAGAAAGGACTATAAGATATTTGTAGTTCTGTGATACAAACGTCAGCTTATATAGGAAAGCATTGCATTCCTCTTGGTGCAGCATCCAAACTTGCCTCTTGAAGTGTCCTTTGTTAAAATAATTTACATAGTATGTTTTTAAGTCAAGAGATAACTCTTGTTTTGCAAAATTTGCTCTAATGCAGGTTTAGATTCTAATGGGTTTGCAGTCCAGAAGCATAATGGACATTTATGTGTACTTATTTCCCAATTGTCAAATATTTCAGGGATGTTGTGGAGATGATGGAAGCCTTATGGAAACAGATGGATCCCATCCAGGCAGAACGCTGGGTCTAACTACTGCAGAATTGAAGCATCTATTGCAGAACAAAGAAGAAACCCCAGAAAACCTGCTGCTTGATTTGGAGAAGCATGTTATGGTAAAAGAATTTAAATAATCAAATTGATGTTGAGGTCTTGTACCTGAAGGTGTTATGAAAACGATATAAACTATCCTTCTTTAGTGAGGAGGATACACAATTCTGGCATACCTTGCAGAATTGGTAATCAGTGTTCCTGTCATTGTAATACTAATATCCAAAATCACCTGTTCTGATGCAGAATGGATTCTGACTATATTGCTTGTATTGTGGCAATGGTAAGACATTTCAGGTAGGATTGGGATCCCCTTGTGCTGAGAGTGTCTGCACACCCTAAGAGCACAGGCAGGTAACTGTGTCGTGGAAGGCAGCAAATGAGTGGTGGTGAAGCAGATTGTCAATGGAATAGGCAACAGGAGCCACTGCTTAGTGTAGCTTGATGTGACTGGTAACCAGTGGAGTTAATACTGGGGGCATCATACTGCTGGATGTTTTCAGCAGAGACCTGAACAATAGATACATCTTCAGTGGAATTGTAGAGACAGTAAGCTGGGGGAGTGACTAATATGCCAAACAGCAAAGCCTCAATCCAGAGGGACGTCAGTAAACTTCGTAGGTTTGATTTAGCAGAAAGCTTATGTGCTTCATTAGGAAAAATGCAAAGGCCTGCAGTGAGAAAGGGTAATCTCATGCCTTGCTGTGGGCTGGGCTGAAAAGGGCTCGGTGGTTGTGGTGGTTGTTAAGTTGAATGTGGGCCAACAATGCATGTTCCCTGCAGACCAGACAGGCTGTGTTCTGAGCTATCCTGGAAGGACACAGCACATCGAGGGGTCTTGTCTCCCTCCAAAGGATATTTGGTGAGCTCTCATGTGTTCATGTCTGGTCAGCTTTGTCCTCTCACCAGTTCTAGAGAGACGTAGGGAAACTGAGGAGGGTTCTACCAAGGTGGTCAGGGACCTGTTCAGCCTGGTGAAGAGGGCTAAGGAGCTGTCTTAGAGCTGCTTACAGCTGTCTGTGGGGGATAGTAACAAAAGTGATGGAATCAAACTCCTTTGGGCAATTCCAGATTATAAAACAAGGGGCAGTGGCTCCAAATTATGGCTTCAGAGGGTGTAGTTGACATAAGGGAAAAATAAATCGCTGAGAGAGAAGTGAAGGACTGGAACAGGTTACTCAGTGTGGCTGTGGGCTCTCTATTGCTGAGCCTTTTTTAGACATGGCTGGGTAAAGTTATGGTTGACCAGATTGGGCTTTGGTGATAATCCTGCTTCAAGAGTGTGTGGAGGGGATTGGACTAGAGGATGTGCAGAATTCAGTGCATCCAACTCTTCTGTGATTCTAATTGCAAACTTAACTCTAATGTTCAAATCTAATCCTGTGTAACTGATGGCAGCCATGCAGTAGATGACTAATTCAGAAGAGTCCCTGAGGCAGCTGCTGCACAGCCTGTTGGCCAGAAATACCTTTCCAGTGCTATATTCCTTCCTGTCCCTTCCCTGGCTGCCTGCATCTGTGGTAAGAGATTAAAAGCCACAACTGTTCTGAAGGAGAAATAGCAGACACTCAGAACTTTGGAATGCTCTGTCAGAGAGCTTTTTAAATAAAACCTGGAGCGATGCCTTCTTTGGGACTGTTAGGGAGGACATTGCATCAACTGGGAATGAAAACTAGAACGTGCATGTGGTGACATGGCTTGGTTTATACCACACTGAGGAGCTCCCTGCTGTTGTTTGTGCACTTGGGTGTCTTAGGTTCATTATTTGTGGCTGGAGAGACTGTTTTGTATGATATTATTATTGTATAATATAACTATTTTTATAATTAACCAAAGCATATTTCCTTCTTTGAGAAGTGGGAAAAGTTCTGACTTGTCCTGTGTTGACACAGGATCGTTCTAAGGAGGATGATGGCCTTGAATCCTTACTGGACAACATCGTTGGAGTGCGGCAGATGTTGGAATCTGCAGGTGATTCTTGCCCACTGAGTGACCAAGATGTAGAGCCTATTCTTTCTGCACCAGACTCTCTTCAGAATTTGTTTAACAACAGGTAAAATCATCACGTGTGTGAGAATTCTATATGTGATTTACTGAAGAAAATGCAGTAATTTATGCATGAATGTATTAAAAATGGGATCTAAGCAGCACTTTGTCACTACTGCCTGCTAGTGCCAGTGTATTTAATGTCATGCAGGTACCAAGGGTAAGGCAGCAGCGTTCACCCCACGTTCTGTAGTGCCACTTGCAGGTGGTTGTACCCGTCCCAACAGGCATTTGGCATTGTTTTGTTGCAGGACTACCTACGTGTTGGCAGATGTGATGGATGACCAGCTGAAGTCCATGTGGTTCTCCCCCTTCCAGGCTGAAGAAATAGACAATGATCTGGATATGGTAAAAGATTTCATTACCATAAATGAAGTGGATGTAAAAACAAGAGTTAATCGCAGCCAGTAGTGTCAGAAAGTCATGGTTTGTTTTCCTATGCTCACCCCGCTAAATTGACCCAGATAGAGGGATTGGCATTTGTTAAAGGGGCTGTTAAATGTCTTCAGATTCACTTGGAAGCAGCCACAAATGTAGAAGCTCTTGTAGTACTCTAGTGCAGAAATTGTCTCCTTTAGAGAAACAGTTGTGTCAGTCCAACCTGCTTTTGCATTCCTGATGGGGCTTTTCAGCAGTTAGTGTTAAATGTAGAAAAGGATGTGGTTTATTATCTTCTTGCTTGTCTTCTGTCATTCCAGTAAGATCCATAGAGCCTGATAGCTACACTTTTTATATTTTTTATTTAAGTATTTGCTCTGATGTAAAGGAAATGAAAAACATGGCAGTAGTAAATGAAACTACTTGCCCAAAAACTTTTCACAGTATTTGAAACTTTATTTTTATAATCTAAACTGTAAAGCTAATTGTGAAAATATACAATAGTATTCCTCCCCTTTGGTTTTTTTTTTTTTTTGTTAGAACTAAGCAGCTGGCAGTGTCTTAATTTCTTAAGTGAGAAATTACCTGTTTCTGTTGACTTCATTGCCTTCGCTTTTTACTCTTCTTTAATTTACATGCAAAGATACTTGTGTTCTTAATTGTCTAAGCAAAACCAAAACTGTTGAGTCCTATATAAAAGTGGCATTAATAAATGATAGGGCTGTAGCTTAAACAAGAATTGCCTCACTGTATGTCATTTAGTGACAGGACAGGTGTTTCTGTTTCAGGGCTATGCTCTTCAGTTTGTTGAGATTCAGAACTGTCAGGAGAATTTTGCTGCAGCTCTGCTGCCTTTTTTTTGTTACTGCTGCTCTTTGTTTTGAGCCACACCACAGCATTAAAAGGTAGAGGATGGAGCTTTTTTGCTCCAGAAGGACCCTCTCTGAATCTCATCCATCCTTGTGCAGCATGTTTTCTTCTTCAGAGGTGCTAGTAATGACTGTTGTGATAAAACTGAACTCTACCACTGCAGGTAAAAGTTGACTTAATTGAACTGTCAGAGAAGGGCTGCAGTGACTTTGACTTGCAAGCTGAATTGGAGAGATCATTTTTGTCAGAACCATCATCTCCTGGACGCACAAAAACCACAAAAGGGTTCAAGCTTGGCAAGCACAAGCATGAGACCTTCATAACTTCAAGGTAAGATGAGTTTAATGAATTTAACAGTGTTCAGCACTCATTTGTATGCTCTCATAATGTGAAATACCTTTCAAATTGCATCTCCAGTATGGAGAATGCCTGACCTTCAGTATGAATACAGTTTTGCATTAACTAAATAAATCATGGTTTGTTGTGACAGTGGGAAATCTGAGTACATAGAGCCTGCAAAGAGAGCTCATGTTGTGCCACCACCAAGAGGAAGAGGCAGGGGAGGATTTGGACAAGGAATTCGACCACATGATATCTTCCGTCAGAGGAAACAAAATACCAGCAGGCCACCCTCCATGCATGTGGATGATTTTGTTGCTGCTGAGAGCAAAGAAGTGGTTGCTCCAGATGGGATACCACCAGCCAAAAGGCCACCAAAGGTGTCACAGAAGATTTCTTCACGTGGTGGGTTCTCAGGGAATCGAGGAGGACGAGGAGCTTTTCACAGTCAGAACAGGTTCTTTACACCACCTGCTTCAAAAGGTATGTTCCATATTAGAACTGCAGTAAAAGCGTGCAAAAAATGCTTCAGTAATACTAATCCAATTTCCTAGCAGTGAATCATCCCTGGTGTGAGATGTTCCTGAAGCAGTGTTGTTGAATTAAGTTGTTTGGCAACAGGAAAGTTCTCTCAATGGCAAGAACCTTCAATGCTGTGGAATTGAAACAAGGCTGTGAATTCCTGTGTTGCCTCTCTCTCCCTCTTCTTTGCTAAAGGAGTCAGCTGTTTTGAGCAACTCTTGGAATGCTTCTCTGCTAATTGTGACATGGTAGTTCCTGAAATCAAGCACCACAGTACATCTCTGGGTTCAAATGAGGCTTTGGAATAAAAGGATAGAAGAGCCTGACAAGAATAAGATGCAATTTTCAGTGAACCTGCAGATACTAGCTACAGTATTTAAGTTTCTTTCATATATAGAAAAGGTTGCATTCCTTTCCCTTCTGTCATATAATTAGGGCAAGTCCTTGCAAAGTAGAAACAAAGTTTTTCCATTTATAAAGGTATAAATAGTAGGATTTACTTTCCCACAAAACCTGACAGTATAGAAGTCTGAATAATGTGAATTCTTTTAAACTTGAGTTGTTGTCTGATAAATAGATATTTTCCCCTGATTCTGTGTAGAATACAGTAACTTGTAGACTTAGAGTGAGAATACTGAGCATATGTTAATGCAGAATATCTATTTGAATTATGTAAGTATTATGTTACCACACTGAATATTGTGAAGATTGAAATGTAAAAAAAACACCAGCCAGTGATGTTTGCTCAACAGTGTGTGGGTTTTTCTCTCCCTATCTAGGAAATTACAGTCGTCGTGAAGGCACTCGAGGCTCAAGTTGGAGTGCACAGAGTACGCCCAGGGGAACCTACAATGACAGTAGAGGTGGTCAAAGCAATTTTAACAGGGGTCCACTGCCACCACTGAGACCATTAAGTTCAGCAGGTACATGGTATTCATATGGGCATCGAACTATAGAGAATTCCTTGAATTTCATTTTTGCTTTACAAATGAAACCATGCAAGGATGCTGCAGACACCTTGAAATTCAGCAAATGTTTTAAGCATATATGAACAGTTGTCACTGAGACTGTCAAATACATGCTTTCGTACGACCTGCCCTGTAACCCATAGAACTTGCTGAATTGAACACTTGATCGCAGAGCCCTAATTGTGCATTCAGATGTTTGCCATTCGGTTGTCTTCGTACCTACATGGTAACCGTAGCGCAACCCAGCAGAAATGTTTGCCTAAGAGAAAAGTGAAGGTTAAAAGGAGGAAACAGACGCTGTTTGTATCTCATCCTGTTTTTGTTTCTTACTTTGGCAGCAGCTGCTCCGCCTAGGGCTTTTTTTTTTTCTTTTTTCTTTTTTTTTTTTTTTTTTTTTTCCTCTTGGTACTTCTTTTTTTTTTGGCGCGACTGGCTCCCCCCTGGGCTTTTTTTTTTTTTTTTTTTTTTTTTTTTTTTTTTTTTTTTTCCAACTGAGTATACTTTTCTTTGCTTTAAGGCTACCGACCGAGTCCTCGCGATCGTGCGTCCAGAGGCCGCGGAGGAATCGGACCGTCTTGGACAAGTGCTAATAGTAGTAGCAGTGGTGGCTCGAGAGGGAAGTTTGTTAGTGGAGGCAGTGGAAGAGGTCGGCATGTACGTTCCTTCACACGATAAAATGAGGCCTAATGGTGGAACAGCCCAACCTTGTGGACTTCTGTGAAGATGACAAAGAAAGCAGCATCACTAAAGGACCAATTCAGCTTCTGGTATCTGGAGGACACCAAGAGAATATTTTTGTCTGAAGAAAAAGCTTTTGTTTAATACAAGACTTGAAATTTCAATAAAATTCAAGACTTTTTGTGTACAATTGTAAATTTTTTGTTGCTTTTGGAAGAATGTTTCCATTTTTTTTGTGGATTTCAGTAGACAATACTTAGTAAAGCAGCTCTTTGAGCTGAGACTTGAAGGACTTCTTAAATATTCATTGTGCCAAAAGAAAGGTACAGGTGTTTTGTGTGTGACTTATTACTGCAAGAAAATTAAAAAATATGTATGTAAGTCAATTTTAGTTTTTTCTCTCAGGTTTAGAGCCATTAGCCCTCTTTTCCCTTTGTTTTTTTTTGTTTAGCCAGTCTGAGTTATCAATGAATGAGGTCCATCTGACAGCAGGAGAAGTACCAGATGATAGAATATTGAAATTAATTAATCTGTGAAAGAATGCAAATGTAAATGTAATTTATGTAGGTTTTGCTATACATCTTGGGTAATGTGATTAGAAACTTAAGGTCCCACACCAGGTAAAATTAGAATAAAATCTACCACTGACTTCAGGGAGAATAAGACAACATTCCAGCACTTACTTTACAACTGCAGCTCATGCATCAGGAGCACAAGAATTATTTCACTGGAAAGCAGCATATGATTTGCGGTTAAAAAGCAAGATACCCATACCCTTAGAGGGCCTGGAGTTAATTTGTTACTTGCCTATCCTCTGACTTCCATAGCTGAGAAGGCAGAGACACAGGTGTATAAACTGAGCAACCACACAGTGAGGCAGTGATGCCAAACCTTCCCTTTGAAGAGATGGTTTGGATTTTTGTTTTTGCAATTAGGCTGAAATACAGTACAAAAAGAAAAACTTTCTGAGGAGTAGAAATTCATAAAGAAATGTCACCACTAGATTTGATTCTAAATGTATTTTCGTATTAAATTCAGTGACTGAAATAAGGTTTACATGTTTGTTTTACATGTTTGCATTCCTTTGGGCTCCATGGGTTTCACAGAATTGAGAGATTCTCTGTAGCCATTTCTTGCATTTTTGGAGGTGTGGTAGCATTGTTCGAAAGGCCACGTGCAGTCTTTACAAATGAGCTCCACAGTCAGACTGAGCTCAGCTCGATTTTCACTTATGCTTTGGTCTCTTGCCATTACAGAAGTGCTATAAATGGGTCTTAGTCTACTTAATAAGGCCCAGTTGTAACATTTTTGTTTTGCATAATTTCAATTTACTTTGGGCAGCTCGTCTGCCTAGACTCATAAACTTTAACACCCTATTTTCAGTGTTTCTCAAGTATGGTAATATGCTAAATTGAAGTTATTTTAGCTTTATACTGCCTGGCTAAACTAAGTAGGGTTTTATTTGAACCACAGAAGGCCCATCTTATCTGTACTTTCTCTCTGTGGAGACTGAGACTGTGTCCCACTGCTTGGGAGGCTGACATAACCCGTGAAAGTGGGAAATTTCCATGAGCTGACTGGGCGCACCTAAAGGGAACAGTATCAGTTCATAAACGGTTTAACATTATTTAAAATAATGTGAACAGATGTGGATTGGAAGCCAAACAATTTTCTGAATGGTAAAATAATAAGGAAATGTAATTTTACTAATAATTGTAATGACTAAAAAGGGTGGAGCTCTCACAGGCATTACTGTTATTAATGCTATTTTTTTAAGAAGCGTTGCATAAATATTTTTAAAGCTGACTTACTCCTTTAGACCATGTGTTTAAGGTTGTTTTATTTTTTTAGAAATTTTACTGTTTTGGAAGTTAGCAGGGATATGAATCATTTGGTTTCTGTCAGGGAATTTGAACTGAAAAGTAAAGAAAAGTGTCAAGCATGGAATAAATATGTAAATATTCAGTACTGGTTTTTCAAAGTTTAAAATACATGGCATGTCATATAAGTAATTTTCAAACTAGGAGGAAATAAAGGGTTGGTTAAATTGATGTATGGAAGCTATGTAAATTCAGTTAAACTTGAAAAATAAGTGTATGTGTATCATGTTTTTGGATTTTTGTTGGCTTTTTTTTTTTTAATTTTAATTAATTTATTTGTGTGACCCTTCCGTGCAAACTGGTTCCTTTCATGGACAAATTCAACGTGACATAACGCTTTTTAAAACTTAGGGGTTACTTGGTTTGCTCTTTTAAATGGGATTGCTACCATCAGTAAATAACACTTCAAATTTTGCTTTTGGTACTCTGCCTAACCAAGAAATTGTCAAGTTTTGTTTCCTGACTGGAGCACCAGAACAGTGGAAGTGGTTAATGCCATTTTAGTTTAGAGACTCCTGTGCTTATCTGATGAGCAGAACAGTGAGAGGAGGGGGAGGGAGGCAGAGATCTGCAGTGCAACACAGACAAAGGCCCAGTTTGTGTATGGGATAAGGGTGAGACAAGTCATGTGCGTTATTTTTTGCTTCCAAAATCTTTAGCTGCTTTGCAGTCTATATTGTGGCTGAGGGCCAGGTGCAGGTATCTGTAAGCTACTGTGCTGGTCTCCAGTAGTGCCATGTGGGCTTTCAGCCTTTCTTTTCCTGCTGAGGAACTCCTCCCATGAGCTGAGGGAACATACCCAGACAGTGAAGGCAGAGGACTGCAGCAGCAAATTCCTGCTTGGGTGCTCCATGCCCAGATTGCCCATGTTTAAGCAAATACAACTCTATTGTTTTGCTCTTTGGTGCTCATATCCCACCTGGATTCTTGTAGCGGCCATGGAAAACCTGCATTAGGGATGAGATCCTTGCAGTTGATGGACAGTGAATTAATTTTTCCCTTCTTGCCAGTTTATTGTCTTCTTGTTAGAGCAGGACTGGAATGCCATCCTCTTGTAGTCAGGAGATCTCAACTTTTGCTAGCTCTTTGCCTTCCAAATAGCTGCTCTCCCCTTTCAGGAACTCCCATCTGTGAGGTGGGAGGGAAAATGTAGCCATACCTACTCGAGGGCACCGACTCAATATTGTGGTTTATTCCTGACTTGTAGTGCCTAAAATGTTGGTATTTCATCTGATAAAGAGGTACTTGAACTTCTGTAACAGAAAGTGAGCCAGAGTCAGTAATAATGTAGACCCTTTATTAGTTTGACTTTATACAAAGTGTACTTCAAAGTGATACAAAGTGTTACTGTTTCTTTTACAGACTAGAGATTAAGATCTGTTAAGTGCTGGTTTATCCTTCTTGTGCATATAAAGGTAGAAAATGTAAATAGATTGGCAGCAACCCGATAACGCTGGAAGACAGTTCAGTGTTTACTCAATTAACAGAAAGTTGCATAGAATTGTAGGTCTTTATAAAGGCATCTATGTTATAAAATCTCCCTGACCTACATACTCCATCTGACCAGCAGTACAGGAAAAGACAAGGCTAGTACTGCTCCTTGTAAATACTGTCCAGCAATTCTAAGGAAAATGGCTGTAGAAGAGCACCATACCAGAAACATCCAAGAGGACAGCACATGGAAAATTTCATCTCTAAGGCTACCCATTTCTATAAATTGCAGGAGCTGTTTGCCACCTGGGATCTACTAATGCATTCAACTTAACAGAAACACCTAAGAGCAGTTAGATAAAACCCCTTTGGGGTTCACTGTAGCAGGTGCCTGTGTAATTCCCTTCTGTTCTGTGCTGACACTGTTGTATATGTGTGTTACTAAATGGATTTCTCTCATATGATACTGTTAATCCAGAACTAGAAACATAACTAACTACAACCTGCCACCTTAATTAGAAAGTCCAGCAAAATCCTTCCTTGCCACTCCCACACCTGACTCACACACAGTTCTCAGTTCCACAACTTCTGCTGAAACTCATCTAAACCTACTAAAGCCCTCTCCAACATTACTGTTCCTGCTCCCAAGAAAGCAATCCTAGCAGGAATGGTCTATACTGGCTGAGTGCACCGACCAGTTTTTGCTTTGGGCAGAGTGCAGGAGAACAGGGAATGCAGCTTTAATGCTCAAAGAACAATATTTTATCTTGAATTTGACCTCTGAAGGGGAGGAATCAGTTTAAGGGAACTAGTTTATGTATTTATAACTGGGCTCTTGGATCTTCAGAATAAATATGTAAATGTTGATGTTCTTTCAAAGACTAGCTTACCACTTGCTTTAAAATACTAATTTCTTCAAGCACATCCTTAGTGTTATTCTTTTCCACCCATTTTAATGTAGGATAAGGAGTTACTCAACTCCTGTAATACCTTGCAGTCTCAAAGAATTTACTTAACTGCTTGCTCTCTGTGAGTTTTGCTTGTGAATGTCCCAGGCTTGATACTATGACATTGTGTACCCACTTAATTGCGGATAAAGTTTAATCTCCTTCTAATTCTAATGCCATGTTAGCTGCAGTGCCACATGCTGGCAGCTCACACGGTGAGTTGGCTGGTGGCACAGGCTGGTGGAGCCACAGCGCTGCTTTTGGGCTGAGGGAACACAGTCAGACTGCAGGCACTTGTTCTTTCCACTCTCCTGACTCCACACTCTGTGCTCTCCCTCTTCCAGCTGCAAAGTGCTAGGAAAAGTAACTAAAAATACAACAATCTGCATGGTTACTGGTCCACTTGAGTAAGAGTTCCACTTGTGAGCAAATGGAACTGATCAAAGTGTGATTCAGTATGAGAATACTAATGCCAGTAATTCTGTGTTGAGCCCTCCTCTAATGCACTTTTAGCAGCATCTCTCATATAATCCTACACTATGATCATGACTAGGGAAATAGCATTTTCAAGAGAAATGTCTTTAACTTACATCAACTCTAGTAGAATATTTGGAGCCTTAGTTTCTATGAAGAGGATTAACAGACTATTGGGAAGAAAGAAAAAAAATCCCTTGCTTCTGCCAACTTCTATTAAGAGCTGTGTAATACGTAAGACTGGAAAAGCTAGAAGTAGATGAAGCATTAACATAATGGGCTATTTATTTTCAGCCTAGTCAGCTGTGAGACAGGTCAAATGATGACTGCAATTCAGCAATACCACCTCGTGAGGAGTTCATTAGCAGAGGAAAATCTGAAGAGCAGAACAGTTACCAACCCAGAGGAGCAGGATAAAGCTTAAAGTCACCGTATGGACCTGATGCTATTAGCTACTATGCGTCCATTTAAACTATCTTTGAAAGCTTCTTTGCTGCTGAAGGCAACCCAAGCTGACAGGTCATTCCAGCAGCAGGTGGTATTTCCACAATGGAAGTTCAGACTCTCCTGAACTGGAGTGCACAGCAGAAAGTCCTTCCCTTACCACCAAGGGTGCATTTTTCTCATGCAGTTTCATGTCCATCACTTAGGGAAAAGACATCAGACCAAATGCTAAGTAAACATTAAATAAACCTACTTTCCATATGAGGATGAATTTAGTCATAAATAGGTGGTGAAATTCCTAAAGCAAACAAATGTATTTTGGGGAAAGCACAGAGCTAATAACTTGCTTTCTTCTGTGGTCAGAATAGAAAAGATTGGGTTACTGCCCTCCAACTCAGGAAAGATGTTGCGGCTCATCTGAATTCTATAGGATTTTGAGGTGATTGTCTTCTTTCACATTAGGTAAAGTCACATCACAGTGGCATAGTTATGGTACACAGAAAAGCACTGAATCTAATAGCATGAAATCCAGTATTACTGAAGAGCTTCAAAATTAGTATGGAAGCTGCAATAGTGTCTCACACAGAGCACAGATACTCATAGCTTGCTTATTTAGAACACAAGAGAATAACAGCATTCTTACTTTCTACCTACAACTTTAAATACACAAACTGATGTAAGTGAATTGGCCACTTAATGTTTAGTGTCAATGAAGGTCTTCCCAAATCACAGCTACTGGTTTACTGTTCCAGATTGTTAAATATGTCTTCTTAAGAGATGTGCTATGTTGTGACTTGGTTAGACTGCTGCAGTGACCTAAATAGTCTCAATGACTATAATCTAGAATGTAGCGACTTAAAACATGTAAAGATTTGGATATAACTCTTCCTATGAATGTTTTTAGGGTTTTTGCCCCAGAAAAAACTCCGACTTTTACAGAAGAGTTATGTACGTCAGTTTTTAAATACAGAAGACCTAAACATGTGCATATGTACCTCAGTGGTACTAAAGAAACAGCAAGTTAGAAGGATTTATTAATGCCCAAAATTCAGACAGCTCTGACCACAAGTCTTCATACTGTAGACTATGTACTAAAGAAGATTGCTGCCTCTCTCTTTGGTTATGCTGTTAGCCATAAAACTATTGCTCTGAGTGACAGCAGGGCATGCACAATAATGTAGTGACTTTCTAAACTATAAAATTAACTTATTCAGATTGCTGAAACTGCACACATTTTCCTGAATGTTCAAAACTGATTTAACACGTTCAGTAAACAGGAGGCTGGATTCCTCCCCAGTTAGTTCACTGATGAGCTGCAATAGACAGAATATTAGTTATAAAGCTGAAAACAACATGAACAGGCTGTGTGAGAAGTTTGGAAAAGTCCTTGAACCATAGAGATTTCTCATGCAGTCTGTTATACCTTCAGAATGGTGGAATTTTCCTTCTCTCACCAACACCGAGTTCTTGGGAACTTGGGAACTCACTACTGGCCAACAAAGAGGTAGCTGATCATTGGAGATTTCAACTTGATTGCAGGGAGGGTCGAGGGGAGAGGGGTTTGGGTTTTCTTTTCCCTGTGTGCTGCATTTGGCACTTGGTTTCCAGTGACTGTGGGAAGCAGAGGCATCTCGGAGGGAGCCCTCCCTTCAGCCTGGTTCCTTTTCACCCCCTCCAACCACAGCTCTGGGCACCCTGTGCCTCAGAGAGAGGGAGAGAGAGTCATCGCTGCCTTGGGTTTGCGACACTTCCTGAGGAGGCTGCCCTCTCTGCCTCCTCTGCTAAGACCTGCTGGGACATCCAACCTGTGGCAGCCTCCTGCTCATGAAAAGGATAAAAGGAGCTCCGAGAGCATAAAGAACCATGGACAACAGCACCTCGAGGCTGAGAAGACCTAAAACTATAAAGCATAATAGGACAAGTGAACTCAGCTGAAGAGATAAGTAACAAGAAATGAGGTGTTGGGCTGGAGATGGGTGGGGATATATCCTGTGATCAAAAAAAACCAGCCAAGGATTTACAATATCTGTTAAACAGACAACAAAGGAATGTTCTGAAAGCAAGAATCATGGCACTTCTAAGTTGGATTTATAAGTATGTGCCAAGTTTTCTGTGAACTGGGACTACACAAGTAAATGAATGGCAGAAAATTGGATTAAGCCTTCTTGAAGAAGCAGGACTTGGGGACTTGGAAGCTTTGAACCATCTAGCTGTTTGCAAAGCATGGGCTTAAGCTCTGCCAGGGGAAATTTAGGTTGATTATTAGACGGAAATTCTTTACAGAGAGTGTAATCAGGCATTGAAATGGCCTGCTCAGAGAGGCTGGATTTCAGATATGGCAAGGCCTGGTAAATTGACTCCATTGGACCACTGCCATGAACATACCAAGGCAAGAGCTACATACACACCATGGTGGAGACAACAACTGGCTGGCTGGAAACATATCCTGTAAACCAAGCCACCACTCGAAACACTGTCTGAGGCCTTGAGAGCCACATTCTGTGGTGACATGGGACATCAGAGAGAAGTGAATCAGACAATGGGACTCACTTTCAGAATAACTGTGGTAGTTTTTCTGTAGGCCCTCCCTGGTAACCAGGTCAAAACATAGGAAGTATTCCATCCCACTTCTTTATGTAATCAGATGTATATAAGCTGGTGGGAGGAGGCACTCTTCCCTCTTTTCCTTTTTGGGTTAGCTCGGATGTAGATCTCAGTGTTTTGGCCTTGCTTATCTGTGTGAGCAAGGCATGTCTGAAAGCTCTTGTCTGGGCCAGCATGGAGGTGAAGAATTTGCCTTTCCTAAGGGAAATGGTGAGATCTTCGTTGTATTATTTATTGAGCTAATTCCTGAGTTTTGATTGGGTATATCTGTTTGTTTTTACCCTTTTTGTGTCCCTGTTGGGACTAATTGGGATTAATTGGGATTAATTGGGATCCCTGTTTGTATGTACATAGTGCTTAACTGTACATAAAGGGGCAGGTTTTTAGGGTGTTTGACACCGCCCATTGCCTGGGACTTTACACCAGACCAGGCATTCAACCCTGACAAACTGACACATTGTTTAAGGGATGAATGCACCGTGAAAATAAAGGACGCTACAGACCTATCCCATCTGAATATGTAACAGTGGACGAATGGATGGCTGCAAAAATGGAAGAAACAGCTGCAAAATCAGGAATATGCCCAAAGGACTCAAGAGCGTGCCCAAAGGAGGAAGTGGTGGCAGCACCGACGGCCAGTAAACCACCAAAGAGAGTAATAACACCTGACTATTCTCTTCTTGACTGTACCTTGGAGGAGTCGGAGGAATACCTGAGATATAGAATTCCTTCACTACCATGAGCAGTCTCCTACTCGCTACTTCCACCCTGTGGAGTGAGAGAGCAGTGTAGAAGCCCACCCCGCAGCGCTCTCGGCCTCTGCCTCCACATGGGAGGAGCAGAGAGGAAGCGGTTCCATGTAGAAGAGATCCAAGAGATCCCTATTTTGGAGTGGAAGTCTTGCGAGAAAGTGAGGTATTGCAATCAATGACCCTAACAGAACTTTGAGACTTATGAAAAGATTTCAGCCACCAGCCTGGTGAATGAATTCTCACCTGGCTGGCATGATGCTGGGACAATGGGGCCAAAAGTCACATGGTGGAAGGTCACAAAGCAAGGCAGCTAGGATCCATTGCCTGAGACCGTGAAACTGAACAAGAAATTGCAAAGCAGACATGTAATCGCAGTCTCTGGCTCCAGATCCTCCATGCAGTTAGGGAAAGATATCCATTTAAAGAACATTTAATGAGTTCTCCGAGGAGGTGGACAACTACAGAAGGCGGCATTAACGGGAGTTAGCCATGTTGGAACTCCTCTATTGTAACCCAGACTATTATGACCTCCTAGAACCAGAGAAGGTCCTCTGTATGCATCTGATGTGGAATAAAGAAGTTAAAGGTGCCCCTGCATCATATGTCCACTGCTTAATAACAGTATACCATCCAAAGATGGATGAACCAGATGTGGACACCATGTGTGCCTGGATACGGACCATAGTGGGAGATTTGAAAGACTTGTCTGATTTACAACACCAATCCACCTATGTTATGGAGAGAATGGAGAGGCCTTATGAATACCCTAAATACAAGGACGACTACAGAGACAGAGATGATAGAGATGGTAGAGATTATAGAGGCAGACCAGTAGAATGATGACGACGACAATTCTGACCTCTATCTTGGTCCCAGTCTCGTTCATGATCTCTTTCCTTAAAACCCAGGAGAGAAAGCCCTAGATGTAGATCATGTAATCAACTGTGGTCTTATTTGCGCAGCAAGGGAGAAAACATGAGAAAATGGGATGGTGAACCCACTTCCAGACTTGAGGCCAGAGTGACAGAGCTAAAACAAAAAGAAGCTGATAAGAAAGCTGTCTACATGGTCGATTAAAGATCCGCAATCTCCAAGGCACAGGAAGATGGAGGTCTGCTTCAGTAATGACAAGAAGGCCTCTAGTAAGCCAAAGTGGAAATCTGATGCTGAATGCTCTGACATAGGCCAATAGAGGGGCACTGCCTTCTGCCATGAGGAGGAGAAGGATCAAGAGGACAATAGGATTTACTGAGCTGTGTGGGTTCGATGGCCTGGCACATCGGATTCTCACAAGTACTGAGCTTTGGTAGATACTGGTGCCCAGTGCACTTTGATGCCATCGGAGCACAGGAGCACCGAAACTGTTTCCATTTCTGGGGTGACAGGAGGGTTGCAAGAGTTGTCAGTGGTAGAAACTGAAGTTTGATGGGAGACCAATGGGAAAAGCATTCCATTGTGACAGGACCAGAAGCCCTTTGCATCCTTGGCATTGATTATCTCAGGAAGGGATATTTCAAAGACCCACAGGGGTATTGACGGGCTTATGGTGTAGCCACAGTGACTGCAGAGGAATTCAAACAACTGTCTAACCTGCCTGGCCTCTCAGAAGACCCTTCTGCTGTGAGACTGTTGTGAGTTAAAGATCAGCAAGTACCGACAGCCACTACAACAGTGCATAGATGACAATACTGGACAAACCGTAACACTGTGATCCCCATCCATAAGATGATCCGAGAGCTGGAGAGCCAAGGGGGGGTCAGCAAGACCCACTCACCCTTCAATAGCCCCATCTGGCCTGTATCTAAGTCTGATGGAGGATGGAGAATGACTGTGGACTATCATGGCTTGAATGAAGTAACTCCACTGTTGAGTGCTGCTGTGCCAGACATGCTGGAGCTCCAGTGTGGAGTCCAAGGCAGCGCAGTGTATGCCACCATTGACATTGCCAATGCGTTTTNATGCCACCATTGACATTGCCAATGCGTTTTATTCCATCCCCTGGCTGCAGAGTGCAGGCCACAGTTTGCTTTCACCTGGAGGGGTGTGCCATACACCTGGAACTGATTGCCCCAGGGGGGAAACACAGTCCCACCATTTGATATGGACTGATTCAGGCCACACTAGAGAAGGGTGGGGCTCCAGAACACCCACAATATATTGATGACATCATTGTGTGGGGGGACACAATGGAGGAAGTTTTTGAAAAAGGAAAGAAAATGATCCAGATTCTCTTCTAAGCCCATTTTGCTTAGAAACTCAAAAAGAGTAATGTCAAAGGATCTGCCAGAGAGATCCAGTTCCTAGAGGTGAAATGGCAAGATGGATTCCAACAGACATCATCAACAAGATTGCAGCAATGGCTCCACTTATAAACAAGAAAGAGACCCAAGCTTTTCTAGGGGCCATAGGCTTTTGGAGGATGCACATCCCAGAGTACAGTCAATTTCTAAGCTCTCTTTACTTTGTGACCTGTAAAAAGAACAACTTTCAGTGGGGTCCTGAACAGCAGCAAGCTTTCAAACAGATCAAGCAAGAGACTGCACATGCCATGGCTCTTGGATTAGTTTGAGCAGGACCAGACATGAAGAATGTACTTTATTCTGTGGCTGGAGATAAAGGTTCCTCCTGGAGCCTTTGGCAGAAAGTGCCTGGTGAGACATGACGGTGACCACTTGGTTTCTGGAGCCAAAGTTACAGAGGTTCTGAAGCCAACTACACACTTATGGAGAAGGAAATCTTAGCAGCATATGAAGGTATATGAGCAGCCTCGGAAGTGACTGGCACAGAAGCACAGCTCTGCTTGGCACCTCGACTCCCAGTGCTAAGCTGGATGTTCAAGGGAAAGGTGCCCCCTACATATGCATCATGCCACCGAGGCTACATGGAGCAAGTGCTTTGATTGTGCAGTGTGTCCAAATGGGAAGCTCGAATCACCCTGGAATTTTGGAGATTATAACAAATTGGCCTGAAGGTGGGAACTTCAGTCTGGCAGATAAGGAAGAGGAAGAACCAGTGAGTCGAGCTGAAGAAGCTCCACCATATAACCAGCTGCCAGAAGAAGAGACGCATTATGTCCTTTTCACTGATGGTTCCTGACACATTGTAGGAGGGAACCGGAAGTGGAAAGCAGCTGTTTGGAGTCCCACCTGACAAGCAGCAAAAGTAACTGAAGGTAAAGGCGAATCGAGTCNCAAGCAGCAAAAGTAACTGAAGGTAAAGGCGAATCGAGTCATTTTGCGGAACTCAAAGCTGTCCAGCTGGCCCTAGATATTGCTGAATGAGAAGGATGGCCAAGGCTCTGCCTCTACACTGACTCATGGATGATAGCCAATGCCCTGTGGGGATGGCTGGACCGGGGGAAGAAGATGAATTGAAGCCGTAGAGGGAAACCCATCTGGGCTGCTGACTTGTGGCAAGACATCGCTGCTACAGTGAAGAGACTGAATGTGAGAGTCCGCCATGTGGATGCCCATGTACCCAAGAATTGAGCTAACGAGGAACATGATAATGACAGGCAGACCGAGCTGCACAACTCCAGGTGTCACAAGTAGGCCTAGACTGGCAGAAAAAAAGGAGAACTGTTCCTGGC